>OZ018395.1:48690303-48770608 GCA_963969525.1 Ontholestes murinus
CTATCACGTTTAACAGTAAATCAAAAACATTATCACGCTTGAAGAAATTCTTTCCATCTTGCCATCTTAAATTGTTTGAATTGTAAATTCCTAATAATAACTAGAAGTTTATTATAGAATTTTAAGCCCCAGTATATAAGACCTTCACGTGATTTACTCAACCGTGAATATGGAACATAGATATTATTCTTTTGTCGGGTATCATGTGTATGTACAGAAGCAGCAAACAGGTAATCATCGATATGATGTTTAGAAGGCATTTATATATGTAAAGACACGGGAGTGTCATAATCTTCAAAACTTAAAAGTAGAGTCGGTCTACATTCTTCCCGATATTGTAAACCGGCCTTGATTCTAATTGCTGCCCAAAACTTCTGTGTCTCCCAGCTGAGTGACCCCAGACAAGTATGCCCTTCATCAAACTATGACATGTATCGAAGTATGCTGTTTTTAAAGCTGTAGGAGACAGCGAGTAAGAAAGATTCCGTAGAACCAAAATATTTGAATACAGTTATTTAGCTAGCAAATCATCATGCAAACTCCAAGTTAACGTGGAGTTTAATTTAATTCATAAACATTTTGCAGAAGTATCAAAGTTGTGTTTGGTTGTTCTTAATGTAAATACTGCATTAGTAGTTTTATTTTCAATTAAAATGAGTTTATTACTGTTGAACCAATCGCACTAAATTTGTTTTGCACTAAGATTTTACTGAACAAGCAATATTAGTATCTTTATTTATTTAAGATGTCATCAGCATATAAGATTGTTTTACTAATATTCTGGTAATTTATTAAATCATTTATATAAATCAGGAACAATAATGGCCCTATAATTGAACCCTGCTGAACACCATGCTTAATTTTAAGTGTAGATGAAATTTCATTTTTTATTTTGACAACTTGATTTCTGTTTGATAAGTATGAACTAAGTATGAACTGGGTTCATCAAAACCGTAATACAATAATTTGGTAAGAGATACTACATCTCATGATTGACACAGTCAAAAGCTTTCGCGAGATATAATAAGCTAGTTAAACAATGCTCACGATTTTCAAAGGCTTCTAAAATGTTGTCTACCAAATGTAATACTGCGTCTTCAGTAAATTTTCCTGCTCTAAAACCAAACTGATTATCATAAAGAATTTGTTGGTTTTCTAAATATTGATGGATTTGTATGAATATAATTTTTTCTAGGACTTTCGAGAATACTGGAAGCAATGAAATAGGTCCATAATTTTTTGAATTATTTATATCACACATTTTATGGTATATAAAGGTATTACCGTAGCTGCTTTCAAACGTACAGAAAATGTAGATGCTTGAATTCAATAATTTATAATATTTGTTAATGGTAATATTATTACATCAGTATAACTCTTTACAATGTGTACTGCTAGGCAATAAATATCTTTACTTCTACTACTTTTCAATGAACTCCAAAATTTCTGTATCTCGCAGCTGAGTGACCCCAGGCAAGTATGCAGTACCTCATCAAATTATGGCATGTACCGATGTACGCTGTTTTTAAAGCTGTAGGAGACAGCGAGTGAGAAAGATTCCGCAGAAGAAAAATATTACCTGAATGCAAGATACTGTCGTAAAACCAAATATACCAACAGGTCTAGTCTGCATTAATTGTATAGGATCGTAGGCAGGAGAAACTAAATTAACAAGATGAGATATCGATTTAATAAAAGAATCATTAAAAGTGTTAGGTGAAATATTACTTTTATCCAGGTTTTGTGCAGATTGGTTACTGTTTGAATTAATGATTTGCCACATAGCTTTATTTTTATTGTCTTTTATGCAAACGAAGTACTTATAAATTTGCAGACGTTTTGTATTTATTATAAAATTATTCAACTAATTCAAGTGTGTCTCTCATGTAACGCAACTCAATGTAATTTCTTGATATTCGCTTTCTTGTTAACAATATTCTTCAATGGAAATGCTAAATTATAATTTTCTAGAACAATTTTAAAATGTTTTATATTTCTTATTACAATCTACTTCGCTATTTACTACTTCCCAATTAAACACGGTGAAATTTAAAACATCTAAACTATCTAAAACATTGGCAAGCAGCTTAAAAAATACATTTAAATCTCCAGAGGGAGGACCGATACATTACCACATAAAGAGTGATTTTTAAAGAGCTTTCGGATTTGATTTAAAAAAAACACATAAAATTTAGAGAAACGTATGAAATCTTTATTTGAGTCGATAGAACGATCTATATAATTCAATGCTTAAAGATTATTTCATGTAAATGTTAACCGCGGCTACGCCTCAAATGATTCATACGCTAGATCCAATGTTGGCATACTCTCTCCAACATATCGGCCGGTATCTCAGGAATAAATTCTTCAATATTGGCTTCCAGTGCGTCAACCGTTGCGGGCTTGCCCCTATAGACATGAGCCTTAACATAGCCCCACAAAAAATAGTCCAAAGGCGTTAAATTGCACGATCTAGGCGGCCAATGGACCGGCCCCAAACGTAAAATAATTTTTTCTCTGAACTGGCCTCTCAATTGGGCCATTGTTTCGCGTGCTGTGTGGCATGTGGCACCGTTTTATTGAAACCACATATCAGACAAGTCCAGCTCTTCCATTTTGGGCAAAAAAATGTAATCATAGCACGGTAGCGCTCCCCATTCACAGTAACGTTCCTGCCTTTGTCGTCTTTCAAAAAGTACGGTCCAATGAGGCCGCCGGCCCATAATCCACACCAAACAGTGCATTTTTTCGGGATGCATTGGCAGTTCTTGCAATGATTTTGACTGCTCTTCACACCAAATACGGCACTTTTGCTTGTTCAAGTATCCATTCAACCAGAAATGAGCTTGGTCGCTGATCACAATTTTCCGATAAAAAAGTGGATCTTCATCCAACTTTGCCACCGCCCATTCACCAAAAGTTACTCGTTATGGTAGATCGCGTGGTTACAATTCTTATATCAGCTGTATTTTAAAAGGTTTTACACCCAAATCCTTCCACAAAATTTTCCACGTAGTGGAGTAACAGAGGCCCAATTGCTGCGAACGGCGCCGAATCGATAATTCACGGTCAGCAACAACACTGGCGGATATAGCTGCGATATTTTCCTGTGTCCGCACTCTACGTATGTGTGTTGGTGGTTTAATGTCCAATAATGTAAATTTGGTGCGAAATTTAGTCACAAGATTCCGAATAGCCGCCTCAGAAGGTCGCCCAAACTGACCATAAAGTGGAATAAGTACACGATGCACTTTCTTAACCGAGCATGAATTTTGATAATAAAATTCAATAATCTGCAAACGTTATTTGTTTGTAAGTCGATTGATGGTTAAATTATAGACCAAACTGAACATGTTTGACAGTTGACATGTTACATGAAAACAGCTGAGCTGTCAAAAACAGTGCTGCCAAAAAAAAAGTTCCTAAAAAATCACCCATTAAAATTTGTTGAATTGTTTACATTCTCTTCCGATACAAATTGACATGGGGGCGACAATTTTATAGGTGTTGGTAGCACTGTGCTGACAGTGTCGACGTTGGTGCTAACTTCATGATTACTATTATTTGGCACTGGGATTTTAGAGGACGATTTAGATAAAAATTTACTAACCTCTACTTGAAGTTTAGCATTAATTTCTTCAAGCCACTGAATTTTATCCTGCATCAGTTGATTAGATAATTTTAATTATTTCACCAGCTCCTTCATGTTAATGTAGGCTTCCTTTTCTAAATCTAATTCCGGAACATCTTCCGTCGGCAACTGACTCATTAATAAACTACGAACTTTTGATTCATCTATCACTTGGTGAGACATATTGTAGCGATTGGGTAAATGTGTAATTAATTAATTTCACTTGGTTTTATTTGTTTCACAATTTTATTTATTTCACTTCCCTAACTAGTTTCGATCACACGATCATTCTCAAAGGGTAACCCTTGTAAAACCCTTTGAGAATGATCGTGTGATCGAAACTAGTTAGGGAAGTGAAATAAATAAAATTGTGAAACAAATAAAACCAAGTGAAATTAATTAATTACACATTTACATAATGACTCATTAATGACATCAAAGCTATCCATAGCAGATTTTAACTCTTCGTACACAACTGGGATGGAAGAATTAATTACAAACGGGATCACTGGGATCCCGATCTTGCAATTGAACCGCAGACACACAGTTTATTATTAATTGCAAGTTTACAATTTTTACACACAGCTTTTTAGCTGATTTTGTATCCAGATTAACAGTCGCATCATTTCGGTCGGCGGCCATTATTGATTCTTAACAAATAAGAGAACTATTCAATATCCTCTAAATCGGTGTTGTGAAAATAATTATCATATAATGCAATAAAGGCCGAAAACATTTCATAAGTTCCGTCAAATTTTGGAATTTTAATTTCTGGGAGCCTAGTTCGAGTAGTAGGGGTTAGTTAATTAGTTAATTAGTTTAGGCAATATTTCAATATTTCATCGTGGACAGTTGATAAGACTTCAAATTCTTCTAGAAGGCCACTAAACTCTTGCTGAACTGTAGCCATCCGACTGGCACGAATTTTAAATACATTATTTTTTAGAGGCAACGCAGGTATTAAATCATAACATATTTACAGTTTCGTCCACAAACGCTCTTACTTTTTATTAAGTAATTCCCAAATTAATATTACGAAATTCACTTAAAAATAAAAAATCGATGAGAAAAATAGGAACGAACTAAATTTAACGCGTGAATTTAATAATTACACTAGAAAATATGTGTTTATAACGAATATTAAACTTAAAATTTACAAAAAAAAAATACGACGAATTTCGTAATTTAGCGTGAAATATCTAGAAATTCTGGTTATCCGATTCGAGGGACCAATTTATGTTTGAACAAAATTGGTGGTCTATCGAATATGATCTGCGGCGCTGAGTGGTAAATACGACGATGTAGAAGGGAAATGAAAAAAGTGAAACTCACCGTTAGTCCATAGATGCACTACAACATGTGGGCTCCCGGGAGTGATACACAATAAAAAGGCTGACGGTAATACGAAACCATTACTATATATCAATCACTTTGATCACTATGAGGTTTTGGCGACAACAGTGCGAATACTCGTCACTTCTTCTCCGTCTTGTGAGTTTTCGGGCTAGGGGTAAAAAAAGCGGACAGGCGCGGTATCATTATATTTCACGCAGGTACCACTCATTCCTCGCGCATCTTTTCACGATTTGAATTTAACACTGAACCAACGGTAATTCGTTCTTATTTGAGGTAACGTAAAATGAACTTATTTTAAAAATCCTCTATTGATCAATTAACGATTAGAGACGTAAAAGGTGCTCCTTTATTTGTTTATAGTGGTTTCCATTGTTTCATCGGGTACTATTTAAAAAGGTGAATGTTTTTAAAAAGTTGAAGTTCTTTAACTATAAATTAGGACAATTTTTGTATTAACGAGTTAAATAATCAAAAAATCAATCAATAGCTGAAATTGCTGTTAATCTATTATATTTTCCCGAAATCTTCTTGTTGTTATTTGATGTATGTAGTATTGTTTAGGTTATACCTTTGCTAGCATGATTATGGAAATAGTTAAAAATTTAAAGCAGATAAAATTTCTCAAAGAATAACTGCACTATTATCTTACATTTTTGTAAAAACTACTAGCTAACAATTAAAAGTAACTCTCTTAGGAACGTAGCGTTAGGTAAAGCATACAACATACTTACTTTCGTAATTTAAAATTTAAATATTCTTTAGAGGTATTTAAGTTTACAGAATTCTATAACTAAAAATTGGAAGCTAAATCACTGAAAAATGCTGAGAACATAAAACCAAATTTAGTTTTGTTTGTTTAGTAGGAGATTAAATAATATAAGTTAGAGTGAAGAAAGTATTATAAAAAAGCTTGATTGAAAATTCTAGAGAATAGAGAATAGTATACTTAAAAAATCAGAGTTTGAAAGTAAAACTGTTGGAAAGTGTTAAAAATCTATTTAAAAAAATAAAAATAATTTTAACCAAACCAAAATTAATGATAAAATTGATAACGTAAAACAATAATTGATTATGACTTTTCCCATATAGAATATATAGCGAACTGTTTCATGCATGAAAATATCTGTGGACGCTATCATTTTTATCATTAAAAACTAGAACTTAAAAGCTTTGATAAGCTTTCATAAACCGGAAGTGTATGTTTACGCGAGGGGTTTTTTGTTTTTCTCAATATTTTTCTCAATTTTGTAACATATTACATAAGAAAAGTTAAAGGGAATGAGAAACTGAACTCGTTTTATAATAATAATAATTCATTCATTTTTATTACACTAATAATACAATTTATTGGTGTTAGTACAATAGTACACATATGTCAGAAAGAGATTATTATATTATATTATATTATTTACTTTACAGGATTTACTACAAAAAATATAAAAATACATACATAAACACTAAATCACTTCAAAATTTGGAACATAAATCCTGAAGGCGGAGTTCACGATTTCTTGTGTAATAAGCAATATTACAACATTAGGATAATACATAATAGTATGCATACTTAAAATAATTAAACTGTAACAAGATTTTATGATAATAATTGTTGCACAGAACCCAGATTCTGAATTTATAACCAATATATAGTTAAAACCGAAACACATATTAAATATCGGAAAAATCGTTGTTCAAAACTTCAGAAATATCGTAAAAAACTTTCTTAATTAAATATTACTTTAATTTTGAATGAAATAGAATAGCAGTGAGCAATTTCAATGACAATGGAAGAGCATTGTGCAGTTTAGGCCTATAGTAATGAATGCCTGTTTTATTAGATTCTAGTCTAAATCGGATATGACAAATTAATTGTTTGTTTTGTGTAGGATATGTTAATACATTCAGGTTCACAAAAGCCTGTACTGAAGAAAAGCCAGTATTTTGAGAGCGCATCTCTGTATTGAAAACAAACGAACTGCGCCAGAAGAATGTCCTCAACTTAAAATCCTGTGTATAAAATGGGAATGAAAATGAGCAACGTATGCCGATAATAATGTTGTCTGTGGTAATGAGTGACTAATATCTCTTAGTAAGAATGTAGTCTTATTGAGCTTATCACTCAAGTTTGCCAATTTAGATTTCTAGATCTCTAGATTTAAAGACAACTTATTGACAGTGAACCATTCCAAAACATTGTTATTTATTAGATCTCTACTCTGGTAAGACTCATTATAGTTAGTTGACTTGCTAACGGAAGCGGTATCGTCTACATACATAATAATATTGCCATTATCGACATATTCCGGAAGATTATTAATGTTATTGAGGAACAATAGTGGCCCAAGTATTGGCCCTCGAGAGACACCATAGTTATTTGTTAAAGCATTGGACTTACTCCCATTAACAAAAACAAGTTGAGTGCGATCACACAAATATGAGTTTAGTAGGCGAAAACTGTGTGGATAAAAATTATAATAATATAATTTCCTAAGTAAAATGTCTCGAGATACACAGTCAAATGCTTTAGTTAGATCGAAAAATGACTTCAGTGCATATGAACCTGACTCGAAACTCTCTACAATTTCATTATAAAAAAGCTATGAACGCATTACTCGTTGATCGTCCCTTGCGAAATCCATATTGATTATTATGCAGTATATTGTTGGACTCTAGAAATTTTATCATTTGATTGAACATAATTTTTTCCAGTAGTTTTGGGAATATTGGCAGCAACGATATCGACATGTAATTGTTAATATTTGATTTGTCACCTTTTTTTATAAATTGGAATTATACATGCCGCTTTAAGGAAGCTAGGAAATATTTCTGGTTGTAGACATGCATTTATTTATTTTGTAAGTGGTATCATAATTACATTTTTCTACTCTTATAATGAAATAACATAATTGTAGGTTACTTTTTAATTATGAAATGTAGTACATTGTATGTTAGGTATATATTATATGTTCATTGTAGCACTAGTGCTACACTATATATATATATATATATATATATATATATATATATATATATATATATATATATTGTAGCACTAGTGCTACAATGGTTAAATAAGAGAGGGATATTACAATAACATAGCATTAATAATATTAATATTGAATCAGACTAAACGATTTTTATAATGAGTACATGTGAATTTCCTTAAGCTCAAAAAATAAAGTTTTTCAATTAGACGTAAATATTATACGAACATTATAAAATTTATTACACGCATTTGATTTTTGAGTTGACTTTTCTACGGTAAATGTTCCATCATATACATGATCTCCAAGAACATTTCATAACTGTATCGCCTTCGGCTCATACAGCAAATTTCATTCTCGTGGGCAATGAGTATCATTGTATGCTTATTATACAATATACTATTACTAAATACTTAATAATATTATTCAATATAACATTGAATAAATGTCTCGAGAGTTTGATTTTTTAAGCTGTTAATAACTTCTCTAACCTGTATCGGACTAACTTCTTCGAATGAAAAGAAACTATTACAAAGTTTATCAATTTTCACCATAAAAGAAATGGGGTCATTATTTGTTGAATCCATGTTAGATATAATTTGGTCTGCAACAGAACTGAAGAATATATTAAAATCCTCTGACTTAATGGGACAATTGGTATCACATTGCTTTTTGCTTATTTGCAGATGTTTTGATGTAGTTGACTTTTGCGGCTTTTCGTGTTTCTTGCAACTTGATTCTATATTTGTTTTTATAATTTATATTATATATATTCTTTTCTCAGTGAGGGTTTCGCGCATTTGTTTCAATTTATTTGTATACCAGATAATACCGTTATCTGATCTGTGACGGACTTTTTTTGTGGAAAGCATCCCAAAATATAACATTCCAGAATGTTTATGAAATAACTAAATGATCACCATCACCATCACAAAACGAAGAAGTCAGTTATTTCTAGAAGTGAATATAGTTGAATCTTTCCCCATTCTGTAATAGGACTTGTAATTTAATTTATGCACTCTTTAAATATATGTGGTTGCTTTACTTTAACATATATTCCAATGTGATCTGATAATCCGGGATCCAATGGATAAGTTTCTATATCTTGAATAATTAAATTTGAAAAGCTGTTATCAATACAATTATGTCTTTTTGTATTAAAAGTTACTTTGTTGTACATACCGTAAAATTTTAAGAAATCACATAATTGACTAGCACGTGAGACATTAGTACAAAATTGTACATTGAAATCACCGCTGATATTTATTCTTTTATGAAAACTTATTTTATCTAAAACGCTGGCTAGAACAAAGATAAAGTTTTTTATATCACCATCCGATGATCTATAGATATTAATAATATAAATATTATATGAAGGAAGGTATGATGCAGCTAACTCACATTCCTTTTTAATTGATTGATTGTTGATATTCTGCAAGTTATTAAATGGTTTATCATATTTCATGAATATACAGTGTACGAGAGAATTGCGAGCCTAAACTATACTTATCTATATTTACTAAACAAATTTCATTTGGTCTCAGCCAATGTTCACATAAGCAAATGATATCAAAAGTATGGTTATGTTGGATTCATTATTATCTATATCAATCTTTTTAAACTCAATTTGAGGTGGACATTCTGTAATATTAATGTCGCTCAATATTTCATATGCTAGATATTTCATTTGTATTGCCATTCTAATTTTGTCGACGCGGGTATCTATTAGTGGAAACTGGGTTGCCTATAGCAACTGGCTGTGCAGGATTTTTCTTAGCGCATCAGTTTTTCTAAACTCCTGATGCAACTTCACTTATGTTATTGGCGGGAGCAGAATTTGTTGTAACCTCTTCATATAAAGTCTTATATTTATTACATTTCACTTCAAGGTAGTTAACTTTTTCCGTGAGTAACTCATTTGGTTCTTATGAGCTGCTCCATCAGTCTTTTAGGTGAGTGTAAGCCTCCATTCTAAAATCCATTCTAAAATCCACTCTTGAAGTTGCGTGGTAATGGATGATAGCTCTGTTTCACATGCACTTGTAGTTTCGCTGAAATCGCAGTGTTTAGTGTGTCGATATTATTTATAACCATCGGAATGATAGTTCAAATTACACCTATTGATATTTTTTGCCTATTGCTAATAAACTATAGTAGTTACACGAAATTTATATAACAAGTAATTATAAAGAATGCAATTAAGCAAATTATTAAGAATAGCATTTTTCCCCAATCCTCATAGTTTTCGAGAATACTGTAAGGAAATTACTATGATGGCCACATCACCATTTTTAATCTTTCTTTAAATTTTACAACTTTTAATTAAAACCCTCGCTTATGATTTATTGATTGGATGGTGGGTTAGAGAAACATATAGATAATAAATTTAAAAACTAATTGTTGATGATTTTGCTGCTACAAAACAATAAAACCTTGCATGTAATAAAAAATTAAGCATAATTCAAATTTAAGTTAAAATATAAATGTCTATATATAGATAATCGTATCTAAGTTTGATTTTAAGACTTTCCACTTATCATATATATATATTTTTTAGTTTTTACACTCAAATATTTTATTTGTCAATTTGCTTTTATTTAAATTTTGTAATTAAAGTTATTACAAACCACGCCTCCATCTGTATTTATAGTTAAAATGTATATGTAGGGTGGCTAGGTGTCCTCTGTCTCACCATCCACTCAGTAAAACGTCATCAAAAATTATTTGAAATATTTTTATGAATACATCAATTAAAAATGCAATTATTTTGTGTTTGTTTACATTTTACAACTTCTAACTTTAAAAACTTAAAACCTTTGATTGTGTTTTACTGATTGGAGGATGGAATAGAGGCCACCCACCCAGCCTATATATATATGATTAAATACTAAGCGTTGATTATTTTGCTGGCAAAAACAATAAATCCTTGTATGTAATTAAAAATAAAGCATAATCCAAATTTAAGTTTAAATATAAATTACTTTGTAAAGCTAATCTTATCTAATTTAGATTTAAAGGTTGACCTCTCATCATTCATAGAAATTTTATTAATATACTCACTCAAACATTTTACCTTTTGAATTTCTTTTTTATTAAAATTTCATTGGATGCAGCGAGACGATTAATTAAAGTTAATATGTATATGTAAGGTGGGAGGGTGGCCTCTAACCGAACCATCAATTAGTATAACATAGGCGAGGGTTTTAATTAAACGTTGTAAAACGAAACAAAAACGTAACATTATTGCAAAATTTAATAGATTTAATCAAACAAATTTTGAAATTTAAGAATTTTTTTAAATTAAGACATAACTTTTCAAACAAAAGTTAAAGAGAATGAAACACTGACAAAGTTTTATTAAAATATGTTTTCCATAAAGTTCTTTACTTATTAATTTTGACGTGTTTTGCCTATTACTAATAAACTATACGAGTTAAATGAAATGTGTATAACAAGTAATTGTAAAGAGTCCAAAATTGAGCAAATTATTAATTATAGAATTTTTGCGTAAAGCTAATAGTTTTCGAGAAAAATATACTGGAAGTACTATGATAGCCACATCATCAATTTTTCTTTATTGTCTTCGCTTCTCCTGCTTACAAAATTTAAAATTATTTCATGATATACATACATTTCATAGAAAAAATTACAAATAATTTAGGACATAGGAGTCACGGGCGGTAAAAATTATAAATTGTGAAATATTTTAAATTATGCTAACATAAATACACATATTAATAAGACACGTGGGCATTCTATTGACTTATTCATCACTGAATTGGAATAATTAATAAGAAAATATGGATTTCTCATTAATAAACTGATAATCAAATTATAATTAAAACAATAATTTTGCATTCTAATGGATAGGGCGGAAATTTAACTTCAACATTAGCATTCACTGTTGCATCGTTTATTTATCAGCATGCAGTTGAATTGAAATGATGGAGTTATATAGCAGGTATCGAGTAATAAAAAAATAATTTTGTAGATCATTAGGAAATTAAGTTGTATCATCTAAAGCGCGATAATTTTTTAGATTCTTAAGAAATGATACAGAAAGTTTTATTAACTTGGACTCTAAATTGTTAGAGATACATTTCATATAGAAAATTTATGGCTCAAAAACAGTAAATTCATAAAGAAATTAGAACATTGAATTGTCGAGGCGGATATAGGATGAAACTTCATTACACATTGAAAAAACGTTTACAGGTAAACGCTTATAAACTATTGTAATCAATTGAAAACATTTTTATTCAAGAATGTCCGTCTTTACTTAAAATGAATACTTTTAAATGTCAATAAAATGTTTCTGATTGTAAAAAAAATATGACAGATTTAATTTAGAACGAATCTTAGTTTCTATTATTTACATCTTTTAATCTACATGAAATTTTTATGGTTTTGGTTTTAATAAAGTAAGTCTAAATTAAAATATAGCACATTTAAATGATCGAATATGAATTGAATATGTTCTTATTTAATGTATAATATTTAAAATTATCCATTATTTCCAAAATAAAACACACAATTTGTTAAAATTAAAATTCCTTTGTTAGCATCAAAACAAACGAAACGATTCGAACATGTTGGAACAAATTAAAACTAATTACAACTCGTTCCATTCATTTGTGTGTTTTCTAAGTCCAAGTATTGAAGTCGTGCGGAGGATCTTGGAAGACAAAGTTTGCAGTTTGCATCCATTTGCATTAGCAGACGGAGTATTTGCGAATCAATGTACCACATTTAACTGACCACGACCACTTTATTTGCATTTAGTTCGCCCTCAAGCAATCCCTCCGATACAACGACGACAAAGTCAATCAACTATTTGTCTTAGTTTACTCCTCCGCAAGATTCCGCTTCAATGCACACAAAAGCTGCAACTGTAATTTACACTATCCATCGCGTATTTTACACATCCCTCTAAAGTTTGTTTGTGTTGTTTTTTTTTTAACTGCGTAGTGTGATATTTTATAAGGGAAAAAAGGAAATAATGATTAATAATAAAGCAGGGGTGATATTAAAAAAATATGTTTTACATAAATTTTTAATGAGTTAATACATATCTTATGTATGAATAACGTGTCGATCGATTCTCGTCCAAGTCGAACTGTCGAATGTAAATATTTGATGGGCCGCCGGCTGAAATAATAATTGGTCTCATTAAATGGCCAGCTCTTGTAATTTTCCTGGCGTGGAAAAATTCCGCCCGTCAATAATTAAGCTGCCACCTTTTCGACTCGGGAGGTAAGATGAAAAATAAAACACGGCGGGCTGCGGCCGGAATGAAGGGATTAAACTTTCAAGAGAATTATGAGGAAACGCGCCCTCGACACAACAACCACATGCGCTCTCCTTTTTTTTTCACTCGAGCACACATTGTGCGGTTTCAAGTCCTAAGTAAAGAAAGTTAGATATTCAAAATGTACTGATTAGTGTGTTTAATGTACAGTCTGGCTCAATGTTTTCACTCGCCTTTAATTAGTTTTATTATTCATAAATGTAATAACATTATAGTTTAATTTCATCTTTTCATCATTTATTCATTTATTAAACATTTTGGCTAATAACTGATATGAGAAGTTGACTGGCTAAAGCCCTTCACATCACCAGTCTAACCCAAACTATCCTACGCTGCTCTTAATAGCTTTCAGCTATCAAAAT
The DNA here is from genome assembly GCA_963969525.1 of Ontholestes murinus. Lineage (NCBI taxonomy): Eukaryota > Metazoa > Arthropoda > Insecta > Coleoptera > Staphylinidae > Ontholestes > Ontholestes murinus. The sequence continues at coordinate 48,703,942 of OZ018395.1, forward strand.
TGTTTGTAATTATTACCATCTATTTTTCCTACTTCTTCAAATCCATGTACGTCAGCTAGTTCTAAAACTCCCTTATCGCCTTCTTATTAAAGCAGCATCCTCAAAAGCTCATTTTTAAACCTCGAACCTCTCGTCATCTTGAATCATTGACCTAATAACTCCTCCACCAATCATTTTAATTTTTTTAAAGCCTTAAAGTTTCACGTTATACGGGAATATGAGCAACTTACTTGTGGTTGAAGAAAAAAATCACTAGAGTTTTTAGGAATGAGGTAAAAAGAAAATTAAAGGAAGCTCATGATTTATGGATAGCAGTTGATAGTGGGGTAGTTACTTGAAAGGGGAAAAAAAGAACCTCTTGTAAGATAAGACAGGACACAATAAGAATTTTGAGGGGGAGAAATTTCTGGTAAGGGCTGCGTTTTATGGCTTTGGTTTATTGAGCTTCAGCGTCACGTTCAATCTTTATTATTCGACCTCTGTCACGTTTCGCTAGTACCCATTGTCAAATTCAAAATATTTCACAAAGCTTTATGATGCCTTTTACAATGGTTACCAGCGACTTTAAAATGTCATAAAACGCAGATTGTCCTTTAAACACAAAAGGACACAAGTAAGGTGAACCTTCTCAATTCGTCCTAGGTGCCATTTCATTGGAGGCAGATTATCTTCCTTGATGATGTTGCCCTATATGTATGTTGAAGTCCTTAAAATTCCATTTAGTCCTCTTATGTAGTTCCAACAAATATTCTTTAGACCAACGCCTTCAAAAGTGTTGTTTCATTTTTTGTATTAACTCCCAATGAGTCAATCTGTTATCCGCTTTATCCTCATAATTGGCTTCAACTGGGGATGTTAGGACATCTCCTATCAGAAAAAGTGATAGCATCAGAGCAATATAATCATTAGGATCGTCACACAGGGAACACAGTGTTCAGGAGTTGAGTACTGCTTCAATCTGGGTTAAAAGGGTTGTAAACTCTTCAGCTGTAAGTAGTACATTCCCAGCTACTCAATGAAGATGGTGCTTTATACCTTTGACGGCTGCCTCCCATAATCCTTCGAAGTGTCGGGCTCTTAGTGGTATAAAGCTCCATTTAATTAGTTTTTGAGTGAAGCTTTCTTTCAATGTACTTTGAGTTTTTTCATTAGCCAGAAATTGTCCGAGTTACTTCTAACGATTTCGGGCTCCAAGAAAGTTGGTTCCATTGTCGCTAAAAATTTCTATAACATTTCCACGACGTACACTAAATCTGTTGAAAGCTGCCAGAAAGCTTTCCGTGCTGAGTGAAGATACGAGTTCAAGGTGGATAGCCTTTGTCGGACAACATAGACAAACATAAGACTATATTGTCTTCTTTGATCAACGTGGCCGATCTTTTGATGATGAATGGACCACAATAATCAATTCCAACCTTGAGAAATGGTCGAATTGGTTCAGTACGGCAAGTGGGTAACGCCCTCATAAACGGAGCTTTGAATGTTGACTTTGCTTGGATGCGCTTAGAGCACTTCTTAGCTACATCGCGTGTTGCTCTTCCTTGTAGTGGCCAGAACTGAAACCTCATGGAAGCCAGAGTACCTTGAGCACTAATGTGTAGATTAGTTTTGTGGATACTCTCAGCGATTCGTCACCAGCCAGTGGTTTGATGGTAACACAATTATGAATCGTCTATTGTTACTCAACTCACTGTTTTTCAACCGACCGCCAACGCGTACAAGTCCGTTAGAGTCTAGGAAGGGATTCAATGTTAGTAATTTGCTACACTTAGATATATTCGCATCACATAATAATAGAGTCAATTCATACTTAAAATATACATACTGTAACATAAGAGTATCTTATTTTTATAAGAATGACACGCGCTTTGTTGAGCTCTTCTGATTTTAATTGTCCATACGTTTTAGTTTCACTACGACAGTTATTAATGAACCTTCACATGAAGGCTATGGCACGAATTGTCTTTTCGTATGTACGATATTCGGAAACCGCAAAGTCTTTCTGGGGAATTGTCATTGCATTACACTTTATTTCCGGTACATCTTTTTCGGGCATGAAAACAGGTGGATTTGAATTTTGCAGCAGAAAGTCTGGTCCATGATCCTCGGGAAATAATGTCAGCTGGATTTTCTTTAGTTTTCACATGAAACCAATCATCTGGGGTGAGCTTATGAATCTTTCCTACTCGATTCGACACAAAGGTTTTAAATCTTCTAGATTCAGATTTTATCCAAGAGAGGGTTATTATAGAGTCACTGTAGTAGAACACCATTCGTATCGGCTTATTAAACATCGAACACACTCATTGGCAAAGTTCTGCTTACAATACTGCTGCACGCAACTTCAGTCTCGGAATTCTGGTGGCCTTTACGGGAGCAACTCGAGATTTTGCGCATAGAAAATTTCTGAAAATTCGTTCTTTTGCGCACATTAATCAGACAAATATATGCTCACTGTCATCAACAAATCCATGAATTTCTACTTTGCAATCGAGATTAGTAATTACCATCCGTGTAATTTCTATAAGTGGGAACGTTCAATAAAATCCGAAGGCAGTGGATCATCCTACCCATTCTTCAGATTCAGATTTTTCCAACAATCGTTATTGGTCCGAATAATCCCAAAGGGTCATAAATCTTTGAGATTTCACTCAACACCTCTCTTCTAGTTGTTACATTTGAGGTAATAACATTGTTTATACTTTTATGTGTCATCTGATGTGTTCCAGATCATGCCCAAAAGTAGATATTGCACTGCCATTATTATCCTCACGAGTTAACTCTGCAATTTTATCAACACAATCAGTTCTAATGTTTTCAAATATTTGTTCGTTTTTACTCCCCCCACTTTTTGAGTTTGAATCTACCGCTTACTAGCAGATTGTTCACTTGATCACGTAATACAACTAAGACTTCAACGGAGTCCGCACCAGTAATCAGGTCATCTCGATAAAAGTCAGTCAAACACTTAGCACGTCCTACTGGGAAGCATCCTGGTGCGTAAGCTCTTGAATTGCACGAATTTCCAAATATGCTGCAGTTGCTGTCTCATAAGTCACGTTGTTAATTCGTATGAAATCTACTCTTCTTCCGGTTTTGTTCTCCATCAAATCCTTTGGAATTTACAGTCTTCGTTTCGTACCATTACCTGTCGATACATTTTAATTATATCGGCAGAGATGACAAATGTATAGACTCGCATCCTGGACAATATCGAAGACCGGTCATTTTTCACAGGTGGATCAGCCATTAATATATCATTGAGTGAAATGGCGGTTGATGATGGTGCAGAGCCGTTAAAAACCACACAAAGTTTAGTCGTCAAACTATTTTCCTTTATCACACAATGATGAGGTAAATAGAAACCCTCGTGGATGTTTTCTAGTTTGACGCATATGTCCTATATTCCGATACTCTTCCATAAACTGTTGATATTTAGGGTGGATTTGTGGATATTTAGCTAAACTACACTGAAGTGCAAAGAATCACTCCCTTTAATACAGGGAGGTAGTGGAATTTCTGCACTTTCGACAACTCTGAATTCTTGTGTATTAACGATTTAATTGAATCCTTGAAGCTTGTCAAATTGTCAAAACGTCCGCTAAATTTCAGGATATCAATACTTGGCAGTTTTACCTGATGCTCAGCTACAGGAGTTTGCGATATATGGACGGTCCTAGTTGCTAATTTAGATTTAGCTGACCCAGGTACCTCAATGTATCAGCGTTGAAGTGAATATTCCTCGACAGGTAATTCGACTTCCATTAGCTCATTCTCGATTTCAACAATGTCTTGGTACAGCAGTTTAATTTCATCGATGTCTAGTGCAATAGTGGCATACTCTTTGCTCATTTATAGGGCTTGAACACTTCGCCAAAAGTGTTAATAGATGTTTGGCTGCTTGGCTCCTCCTTTGAAACTTCTTGAGTGCTGCTGCAGACGTGTTGGCGGTTTCTGCTCTATGTTTTTTCGCGACGAAGGTATTAACACAAGCACCGTTTTTTCAGAGAGAAGAGGAATGCCTTAATGCACTGCTCTTCCTTCAGAGGTATGTGGGACTCCTCCTATTCCTTCAGAATAGGCCCTACCCACTACATCTGGGGGTACCGGTGGTATCGCAGGGCATTCTTCGCCCGGCACCCCCTGCCTACTTTAACTATGATTTCCCGGGTAGTGTCCCCATTCCGTTCGAAACTGCCATGAGCGCCTCTTTATCTTGATTCCGGCAGCTACCAGGTTTCAGTTGAAAGCGGCTCAACTTCCAGCTCCCGCTCCAATGTCGTCGTCGATGTCGTAGGCAACTTGCACTACCTACCTCCCCGATGCGATGAAGATAGGCGTGAAAGGATCTGTGATAGATGGTACGACAGCTCCCCGTGCGTTCTACTAATCCACCTCAGGGCTCAACCTACTAGTCCAAGCTCCCGTAACCGTCCTATATCCTCGACAAACCCTGAGTGCCGCCAGTCTTATGGCACTGCCCAGTCTCGTGGCGTTCCTTCTCGATCCCAAGCCTTCCACCCATGCCGAAACGGCGTAGAGAATATTTGCCGATGCTACGCCCATCAGATACCCTCCGAATGGCCTCCTATGTAGGCTAATAGTCGGGCCACTGCCCTGGCCGCCCTTGCTGCCCAGGTTGTTGCCTCTAAGACGTGAGAGCTGCAGAACGAGTTTGCCTCAAGCATGACCCCCAAGTACCTCATCGTCCTCCCAACAACTATCTCCCTGCCCAATAATTCGATACTTTCCCCCGGAGCACGTCTCGCTCTTCTACGCGAAAGCCATACTGCCGCTAGCCACCCCGCGACGACCTCGATTGCTCGTCGGGCCGCAAAGCAAGGCTCTTCGATATTCCTCCTGCTTACCACTATGAGCAGATCGTCGGCAAAGCCCACTGCCCCCACATCTTCTGGGAGCGGCAGCTCGTCGACATTCCATAAGAAGGGGCTCAGAGCCGGTCCTTGTGGCACCACGCCGGTCGTCCTCGCTCTCTGTTCCTTGCCCAATGCTCCCGTGTACACTAACTCTCACCCTTGAGTGTAACTCGTTAGCATCCTCATTATGTAGCCCGGGGTATTTCTATCTCTCAGAGCTTTCAGTAAAACATGCCTTGGTAGGGGATTGAAGGCGTTCTTGATGTCGATGCCTATGCTAACGCAGTGCATGCGCTCTCTTAGCGGTCCGCTATGTGCCCTGTCCATCATTTCGAGTACTTTCCTCTTACCATCCAGGAGGCATATGGGCCTGTACGCTTCCGGCGAATTTCAGTATGCCCATTTTGGGCAGAAGGACCAACTTAGCGCACTTATACCGTCTGGGGAAAATTCCTTCGACTAGGCACGTATTATACAGCCTGGTAAGCTCTATTATCTGCGACCAGCTTAAGAGCTTCGTTGGGTATTCCACCGGGACCTGGCGCCTTATGGTTTGGAAGTTCCACGATAGCCACCGCCACCTCCCTCCACCTGCTACTGCTCCTCCCAGGGGATCGGGGGGAAGAGCTTGTCGACCACCGCTCTCACGCCCCCGGCAACAAGTGCTACCAGCCTGTACGGGGGGCCCCGTATGTTGCCCTTCATCTTATCGCAGAGCTGCCTCCACTTATTAGCCTTGCATTGATGGCCCTATGAAGCCCTCTCTTTGCAATTCAGCACGCCTCAATCCATTCTTCGACGTCCCTGCCATCCCTTCTGCCCCTGTTTAGCGTTCTACTGGCCGCGTTGGCTACCTTCCTGCCTCCACCACCTCCTCGTATCACCAGTACACCTGTCGAAGGGATTCCGCTTCTTCGTAATGGCAACTTCGCATGCGGCTCTAAGTTTATTGTAGAACGATTCGGCAGCCGCATTCGCCCTCCCATACACACCACGACTTTGTTGCCTTCTTTTTCTACCGTATCTGCCAACCTTTCCTTGTTAGGATTACGACGATTCACGATTTACTTTGTCCACTATCAACTCAGTTTGTAAAAAAAGGATTTTCAAGACATTGTTCTATTTATTACTGCTCTTAAAGCTAGACATTCAGATCATCGTAGTACTCTACTTAAGCGTTAGAGTATAGATTGATAAATCTGCAAGTTAGCGACCCTCCATTTAGCATATACTTTCGCAAGAAACTCTCATATTCTACCATCACTACTCATGCCTGCAGAGGCCACCTTAACAATGATCTTGTCCCCACTCCTCTATTCCCCGCTGATACACGATATAGCACCCTCGGCTCCAGTTATATCGCACGCATGAATAGTAATTATACCACTCACACTTTTCTTACCAAATTTCCCCACCATTGTTCGTAATCTCGCGTTGGCGGCTCCGGAAGAACAGAACCCAGGACAACATCCTCCGGTCTTTACTAATCACCAACCGCTAGTTTGAAGAAGCATAGGCCTAGAATGGACATTAAATTTAGAGCAACAGTTTTAATTTATAATAAGATAAAATTCATATTACTTATATAGCAAAACTAAATTCATAGAATATTAAGTTAAATAATGATACAATTTTATATATGAATTAATACAGTAAACTTCTAAATTAGTATACTTAACAATTATTAGTGCACTTTTAAACAACTCATTTTTTTTCCAATTAAATGTCAACGTCAAAATGACAAAGCTGTATTAAATCGCCCAAATAAAGGGAAAATAAGCATTTAAATGCTAAATATATGTATCCAAAGCTGATAAACTGCGAATCAGCTGAGGAGAGGTTATGGGTTTGAGTGGAAGATCATCTACAAGTGTGAACTCCGCCCTTCGGCATGCTATTAAAATTATATGTATGTTTTTCCTTCAATTTTTTACATTTCAGTTTATTTGTATTTTATATAATCATGTCCGATAAAGCTTAAATAAAAAAATAAATAAATAAATAAGTTATGTTGATATCAATATATCATCAGAATATTTCTTAAGTTAACGCATCGTTAAATTTCTTTATTCTACTGATAACATGATTTATTATACCATTCTGTTTTCGACCTAGCACCTGCAAAACAATATTTTAGTATATAATACTTACCCACTATAATAAATCATATATTATTAGCTTTAGAATTTCCTCGTATTTTAACAAAACTATCATTTCTAGAATTAATATTAGATTCCATTTTAGAACCGAATAGTTGGTGTTGTTTTCCAAATAAATACGTCACACTTGAATTCTGCCGTAGATAATATACGATAAGTTTCGGTTGTAATAAGTTAAATTAAGTTGTTATTGTGTGAATAGCACTGAATGGGCCACCTTTCCTCGTTCCTCTTCCTTTAATTCCCTCGACGCTGTTGCTCACTGTGTATGTGTTAGTGTTATTTAAGGCCCTTTTGTCCGTGGTTTAGACATCCATCCGCCGGCTCAGCCAAAATCCCTAATCTAAATTACGGTACAAGAAGTTTTACAATTTTAATTAATTAATATCGCGCATGCTACATTTATTCTCTGACCTCCGAGCATCCGAAATCGCCGACAACGAATTACTAAACATTAATAAACTTGGAACAAACTTACCAGCATCTATTATAAACAGCATTAGCGTTGATATAAGAAAGGAACGTTCTGCAACTTAGAGAGTGATAAGCCAGAAACTGGTTTGTAATTACTCAGTTTCCCACTTACGCCCCATTAATAGTAATGCATAAATGCAACCTAAAACACACTTATCATATATGTTTATGTGCATACTTTAAAACTTTTAGGTTAGCTTTTATGTTTTTTTAAGTTCATGGTGTTTTGTTATATAATATAACTCTTTGGTTTAATTGGTAATTGATTTATTACCCGTAGGGCAACGAACCCGGTTGTAAGTAATTTTCAGTGCGGACGAATGTGTCCTGAATTTGATCGAAATAACACATAAATATTACAGGAAAGCTGCAGGTGGGTGAAGGTACCGGTTTTCGGTGTGTGGCGATGATGGGAATTACGTGTATTCGCGATGTTGTAATATCATCCTGCTCTGTGTTTCCGCGAATGCGGGATCCTTCAAGCGTGAATTATGGTCCTTCGAGTCGAGCTTAATACGAAGCGGAAAACGGCATGCGGATGACACTGAAAAAAATCTTTAAGGAGATCTAAATACGTTTAACAGTGAACATTTAATTGCGAGCATGCCAGTACGTTTATTCATTAAATAAAAAAAATGCTGAAATACAACTTTCTTCATTAAATTGCCTTCAAACAATGAAGCCTTCAGTTTTTAAAAAGATAATTATATATATATATATATATATATATATATATATATATATATATATATATATATATATATATTATAATAATTTATGCGCTTATAAAGGGTTTAATGTCTTTAACCAGCGACTTTTAATCTAGAATGTGACGATAAGGGGACAGGTGCCTGGTTTCTCCTTCATCTTCATATTCGACTTCCCTTGGAAAGCGGTCCATCCGTAGAGGGTGCTATCTCGGTTTGGGGCTGGGTATATTTCAAATATATCATGGCACCACCTAAAACAGAAACATTCGTTATATAAAGCAGAAGTGTCCTAACACTTGGCACAGTGGATATTGTCTTTGTTGTCACTACAGGAATTAGCTGTAATGGGGGAATTGCTATAAGTTTTAAATTCTTTAAGGGGATATTTGATATATGGATTTTATCAACGACATTATGATAGCTTAGTTCAATTTTCGCCGTTTTCCTATTTGTATCAACAGTTTTTATTTTTTCAGGTTTATATTTACTTTTGGTTTTTGCTTTTGCTTATTTTTGAAATAGAACATTTCTGGAAGTTCTGGAATGTTTTCCCTATTTTTATTACTTTTTTCAACAATTTGATTTTGTTTAATCATTGATAGTTTAGTTAATTTGAGAGTATAATAATGTAACTTTGGTTTTGTGATTTTTGATGTGATCATTGGTTAATTTTCTTTCTATATCAATATTTAACAAATAATCGCTATCTATTTCGGACGGTTTTAATTTTTCACCAAGTGAATCGAATTGTTATACGCGAGGACAGAATAAATAATATTTGGGTTCCTTTAATAACCAAATGTGTTCGATAATGGTCGAATGGACTCGTTCTACTATACCATTCGACTCAGGGTGTTGTGAGCTGATGAAACGCGAATTAATTTTATGAAGTTCCAAAAGTTTTTTAATTAGAGTGTTTTTAAATTCTAAGGGGTTATGAATGATAACCTGATTTGGAATGCTATGAGGTGAGAAAACTTGGATTAAGTTGCTGGCAAATTTGACAGCCCGGTACGAGTTTAATTTATACATCTTTGTGTATTTGGAAAAGGCATCAATTATTGTTAGATATTTGAAAATTCGAGGGCTATACAGTCGATGTGAATAATTTCAAAGGGTGCAGGTGTAATATTAAATTTCAATCGTAAAGGATTGCGGTCATATTTGGAACATTAATCACTGGAGGAATTTGTGATGAGTTACAATTTCGAATTTTAGTTCAAATAAATACAGGCGGAATGCAACAATAACAAAATTGCTAACATTGTTGCTTAAAATAAATGGTTATGAGAAATTTGGATATTGAAGAAGGGGTTTGATTTGATAAAATATTTTTACAGAGGTTGAAATACGATTGATACTCATTGTCATTGATATTGATTACTGCAGTTTTCTTTAAGCATTTAGTTAGGGGTTTTGTTAAATCTGTAAATTTACGGTAATAACCTAATAAACGAAGGAAACCTTTAATTTGTTTAGTAGTTTTTGGTATTGGGTAGTTCCGGATAGCGATGATTTTCTCTGGGTTGGGTTTGACGCCTTCGGGCGTTATTATATATCCCAGGTACGCAACCTTCTTTCATAGAAACTAGGTTTTATCGAGTTGGATCTTAAGGTAGATAATTATTACGTTGCACGTGATAATTTGCATTACCGTAATTATTTAATTTTGGTTTTTTATTTTGCATGAAATTTTATTTGAGTTAGCTGGTCGTCTTTGATTTTGAGTTGGTCCGAATACTTGTCTATTAGTCATGAATTTTTATGGGTTCGGATTTTGTTGAAATTGTAACCTAATGGGTTGGCTAGGAAAATTATTGTTATTGAATTGTGGTGGTCTTTGATTAAAATTATTAAGTGGTACATTATTAAGTATTAATTTCAAACAAACCTACTTTAATAATTGGTGTTTTTAACGTGCCGACACTCTGTGGTGAAATGTAGATATATTTCATCACAGAGTTTCGGTACGTTAAAATCACGTAAAGCTACCTCTATTATTATTTTTTTGAATGTTTTAAAACTTAAGTAGTGTAGTGTAAAAACACCAATTCCAAATTGTTAGATTTAGTCATGAGTAATCTTAATAGTAATATATTTTTGGAACAAGATAAAACTAAATTATCATCACAAATGGAAGTCTACGCAGTCCTCATTTTAGATTTATAACCTTAACCAAGAATCAAATTAATGCCGCGCATAAGACTTGATCTGGAGAAAAACCCAAGAGATTTGTGAAAAGTTGTACATCAAAAGCATGGCACCACCAGAATTCCTGGTCAGTTAAAAAACACTAGTGAGACATTCACGACTCCTGAAGATATTGCCAATGCTTTTGCTGAAACTTTTTCTGAAGTACACCTTACTAAGAGCCTGGTAAATATTAGTTCAACACATACCAATCATGACAGAAATCGTGAAAATTTGATGTTATTGATAGCATGAACAAGCTCAAAACCTCATTTATATGCGGTGACGATCTAGAGCCTTGTTTTCTAATTAAGAAAACACATATTAGCGAAGCCTTTAGTAACAATTTTTAACTTAGCTATTACTACAAATAAATTTCCTGATCACTGGAAACGCGCTGTCATCACTCCAATTCTTAAAAAGACTCTTCTCTAATTACCGGCCAATCGCTATCTTGTCTAATTTTGAAAAAATATTCGAGCAAGTTATTTACTACGATCTTTATAACCACGCTCAAAGGTACATTTATGCACAACAACACAGGTTTATTTCTGGTAGGTCGACAATAACCAACTTGGCAACCATTGCGCAATATCTAAGTGTAAATCTTGACAATAGATGCCAATCGGATGTTAATTATACTGACTTCTTGCGTGCCTCAGACATCATTGACCACAGTATTTTATTAAACAAACTTAATAGTTTCGGTCTTATGGAAAACTTTTTGCAACTTATGGCATCATACTTGGAAGGCAGATTAAACTACTTTCAGTAAAATCTGGGGCCTTTGTTATTTGTCATATTCATTAATGATTTAATTACACCAATATTATGCCCAATATTAGCTTATGCCGACGACCTAAAAATATATAAGAATATAAACTCTGGATGATTATATTTTACTTCAACAAAATTTGGATTTGATTTCGCGGTATTATGAAATAAATAAATTATATCCAAATATCAACAAGTGTTATGTTGTATCATATAGTCATAAGCGTGTAGTTGCTGAATACTGCTATCATACCAATGTCTGCTATTCTGAGGAGTATATGTGTTAAAAATCTTGCAGTTATTTTTGGCAACCGCAACAAGTGTTATCGATCATATTTATAATATGTGAAATTCTGCAATGAAGACGTTGCGTACTTCTAGATTTTTCAGAAATTTGTTACTACTGCAAAGTCTATATATATATATATATATCTTTAGTACGCAATAAACTTGAATATGCTTCGATAATATGGTATCCTCAGGCAATACCTTAAAAATTGAACAAATCCAAAAACGATTCCTAAAATTTTTATTTTTCAAAATAGAGGTTATTATCTAAGCATGAATTTTCCTCTCTTTCATTGCGCCGTGAAGAAAACAGCGCTTCCTTCATATTTAAAATAATTCATAAATTTGTCGATTATGCAGAGCTTTCATATTTAATTAATTTCTAAATTCCTAGATTAGCATCTAGAAATTGTAATATTTTTGCTACTACTTCCGCCAACACTAATATATTAGGTAAAGCTCCAATTAGCCACATTGGATTTATTTCGTGATATATTTATTAATTATTGAAATTTGCCATAATATTCATCACTATGTTGTTGATTGTTTTCTTTGTAATTTAAAATTATTTTTAAATTAATTACATTTCTACTTTTACTTTAAACATGATAATATTAATGTTTTGTTGTTATCCCTCTACTGGATTCTTTCGTTCGCAAAAAACCCTCAAACGGGATTTTACCAAGCCCGAAGATATTTGTATTATATTTTATTGTTATGTAAGTTCAAAAATGTTTAATGTCGTCCATGTAGAATAGATGGTTTAGTGTAAAGAATATGTTTCCATCGTGTTTGATGTTGAAGCCATATTTAGTTTGGTTTAATGTATTAGGTAATGTGTTCAATGCTAAACAGAATCATAATGCACTAAGTGAGTCACCCTGAAATATTCCTTTTTTTATACTCTTCGTTCTTCTGTTTGTATGTTTGGTGTTTGGTTTGGGCCTATTGATATGGTTGTTTTCACATGTCCATTATGTGTTGTAGGAATTGGATAATCTGATTATTTATTTTATATATTTCAAGTATATGTATGAGTCAAGAGTGTGGTACTGAGTCGAAAGCCTTTTGATAATCTATGTAGTAGATGTCGATATTTCTTTGTGTTTTTTCTGCTTGTTTTAAGATGGCTGAATCTATTATGAAATGTACTTTGCGCTCTTGACTTCCTTTTCTGCATCATTTTTGTTCTTCCATTAATATATTAATTATGTTGATGTGCTGAGTGATTACCGAGGTGATGATTTTATATAATGTGGATAATCATGTATGGGTCTGTAATTTGCTAGATTTTCGGTTTCGTCAGATTTCGGTTTCATGTAAGTTATGCCTGTTGTGAGAAAATGGGGTGTTTCTTGTGGTCTTTGGAGTATGTTATTGATGTTGTATGTTAATCTATCGTGTGTTACTGGTATTTATACCAGTAATTTTGTATTTGGTCTGATCCTGGGGCTTTCCAGCTATATGTTTTTTATTATTTGTTTAATATCGTGTGTTTTAGCATGATGTTGGGTGTCGGTTGTACTTACGTTTGCATGTTTGTTTTCTTCTTTAGTTATCCATTTTACTGTTATGTGGTGTACATTTTCTGACCATATACTCTCCCAATATTTTGTTATTTCTTGTTTTATAGGTAGTTTCTGATTGGTAGTTATTGTTCGTTATTAAGTTTTCTGTAGAAGAGCTTTTCATTTTGTTGGAGCAGTCTGTTTTCTATTTATCTCTGTTCTGCTTTGTTGTATCTTTTAAGTCTTCTTGAATATACAGCTTTTTATCGTAGTGTGTTGATATATTCCTCTGATTTTGAGTTCTCTTTTATGGTATTTTGTAGTTTTTTAGCAGTTTATTTGTTCTATTGCCTATTATATATTGAGTTAATCTATCCATTTCCTTTCGTAATTCGTCAATCGTTTTCTGAATTCTTATTTTCCACCTAGGTATATTGTTTGTTTGGGGGACTGTGTTTGGTGGTTTTGGGAGGTTAATGGATGTTATTGTTTTTGCTGCACAATACAGGGTGGGCCACGAATAACGACCATTAAAAGTTTACGGGGTTCCTGCAAGAGGAAAAATCTGAAAAAATTCAACATTGTACGGTTGATTGCGATCTCCTCATGGAAAATATTTTTTACTTTCTATCACTTCCGGTTGTACCGGAAATGGCTACCAACTTTGTTATTTTAAATGGAACATACTGTATATTATTTTATTTTTAAATTCCTTGTTCGATTGCCTACCTCTCCATATGGGTTTATGTCCACTTAACTTTTACAGTTTTTGATTTAAAAATTTATTTGTAAAATATTGACCTCAAATAGGCGTTTAGAAAAATGCCTATAACTTCTAGTAGGTACAAGATAGACACACGAGCGGCATCTTGTACTGTACCTAATGGATTCCTCTACAAAGGAAAAAAATGACATGTGTCAATTTTGACAGTTGGTATTTCAAAAATATCAATATTTCAGCGCCTACTTAAAAACATCATATTTCAATTTTTTCAAATAGAATGACCAATATTTTATCTCATAGTGTTATTCGCAAGACCTTTTGCTACAAAAAAGTATTATACATCCTTATATCTATAGCCAGTAGTTTTTGAGTTATTTCGTAATATTTCCTCTCAGAATTTTTATTTAAATGATTCTTGTTCTATTTACACTATAGTAGGCTTCTGTTTATATTTGTTGAATCGAACGTATTAATATTTGTGTACGCTTCTTTCGAGTAATATTAAAATGAATACCTATACCAATAAAGAAATTATGAATTTATTTGTCATATATGGCCAGTGCGACAGAATTGTTGAGAGAACTTGCAAACTTTCAACGAAATTTCAAATCCACACTTACCGCCGATGGATAGAAAAAAGTTTCGAAGACTGGAGTCAATTTTGTTAACGGGGGACGCGGAAGACGTCCTCGTGACGGACTGGCAAGGAAGTAGCACCGACGGTACTTTCTGGAACCAACACGCACTGGAGGCGGCCCAGGGGTCCCTGGTGAGGCTCACCATCGATTAGCAGCCGCAGGCTTCGATTAAACAGTTTCCCTTCGGTGATACTTGCTTGAGCTTCCACGCCACGTCAACGCATGGGCACCGGCTAGCTGTGAAAAGAGTAAAGAACAAGAGAAAGTGTGTAAATTAAACATGGGGCCGGAGAAGAAGAGAATATATTACAAAAGAAAAGATAGACAGAGAAAATATACAATATATACAAGTAGACAAGAGGCTTGAATCGGCGGAACCGACCAGGCTGACCACCGCTGCTGATGGCAGACGACTGGTAAAGAGCGATGGTCGGGCCTGGTTTTATATGGTGTTCTCAGGTACCGCGGCTTTGTTCTTGTCATGTAGGCACGGTAATTCTTGGAACAGGTAATTATCCTCGTTCGCCGAAAAAGGGTCCGATTTATTGTTCGGCACTGGCAGCTGCACATTTTGGAAAATTATCTCGTTTGGATTATTTCAATAATGCGGAATTTATGCAAATTATTATTAGGAGCAATGGGTAGCTCGTAAAATGGATTAAAATATAATTACGCATTTGTTACCACGTTCAGGTAAACTGAACGCCGGTAACATTTTTTTCACTATTTGGAAAACAAAACGTAGAAAAAAATCAACCAAAGTTAATATTCGAGAATGAGGAAATTCAAGTAAATGTTTTGACTTATTTTTAAGCAAATCAACGCGCATCAGGTTGCTAGGAGGCTTTGAGAGTAAGCAGAACCCCACTCCAAAGAATTTGGAAAATGTATCGGATGCATAATTATAAATATAAATTATTTTCTCAAGATGCAGAGAACAGGATTGATTTTTGTGAGTTGTTGTTGCTTAAAATTAATATAATTTGGACGAACGAATCAAGTTTCTCTCATGAAGGTATTTTCAATAGAAAAAAAAACCAATCACATGTGTGTCAATTGAAAATCCACATATATCTTTGAGGTCATATAAAAAATAAATAAGAGAAGAATTGGAAGAAAGGGTGCGAGCTGCATTCGCGGAATCTTAATTCAGAAAAAAATAGGCGAGCAACATAAGAGGGTGACGCAACACGTGCTGCACAATGTTTACATGTTAATGGTTATCATTTTGAACAATTGTTATAATTTTTTTTCTGACAACTTTTTTCAGTTCCTGCATTTAATTACTTATTTAAAAATTATTTTATTCCAGTCTTCTTGCTTCCGTTTTATTTGTAAGTTGTAACTGGGGATAACTAATCATTTTAATAATGTTCGGACGAATTTTTCCTAATTCGATTCAATAAATATTGACAGAAGCCTACTATAGTGCATGTGTGAATATAAGAGGAATTATTGAAATGTGAGAGGAAATAAATTTCGAAATAACTTAAAAACTACTGGCTCTAGATATAGTGATGTATAATACTTTTTGTAGCAAATTGTCTTGCAAATCACCCTATAAGATAAAATATTGGTCATTCCATTTGAAAAAATTGAAATATGATGTTTTTAAGTGGGCGCTGAAATATTGATATTTTTGAAATACCAACTGTCAAAATTGACACATGTCAATTTTTTTCCTTTGTAGAGGAATCGATTAGGTACAAAACAAGATGCCGCTCGTGTGTCTATCTTGTACCTACTAGAAGTTATAGGCATTTTTCTAAACGCCTATTGGAGGTCAATATTTGACAGATAGTGGACATAAACCCATATGGAGAGGTAGGCAATCGAACAAGGAATTGAAAAATAAAATAATATACAGTATGTTCCATTTAAAATAACAAAGTTGGTAGCCATTTCCGGTACAACCGGAAGTGATAGAAAGTCAAAAATATTTTCCATGAGGAGATCGCAATCAACCGTACAATGTTGAATTTTTTCAGATTTTTCCTCTTGCAGGAACCCGTAAACTTTTAATGGTCGTTATTCGTGGCCCACCCTGTATATATAAGTGTTTGTAGCTCTTTAAGATTTTGTGTGTTGTCAACATGGTTGTGTAAGATTTCATTTATTTGCATATTTGTTCTAATTGTATATTAATTAAGTGATCGTTTAGTTATTTTCTTTTGTTATATTTTCCTCCAAGTGGTTGATAAGTACATTGTGTGATTCGTCCAAGGGGGTTTGGGGGAATACATCTGTTTACATTTGTGTGGGATGTCGTGTGGTTGTGGATTGCGGTAAGACTGTACTTCTATGGGCTAGGTTGTATGTTTCTACTTGTGTAGTTATTGTTTCCTGTTCTTGTGTCGGTTGTTTCGGTTCTCTAATGATTTTATATATTCCGCTACTTCTTGCTTGATGTTCTCCCTTTCTATTTGCGCTAGTTTGTTATTTTTTATGATAACCATTTTTTGATCTACCAGTCTTTGTTCTGTAACATGTGTGTATTCAGGACATTTGTCTAAGAAAAGTATCCGCAGTTCTGATCTTCTAATAGGTATTGTTTCCAGTTGTGTTATTAGGTAATAGAACCACATTATTTTCTTTATTAATTTCGCTTGTCCATGTCATCCGTTGCCTTGGTTTGCCTGCTTTGGTGGTTGACCTGACATATGGTTCTCCTTTTAGTCGCCTCATACGACAGGCAGGAAATACCGTATGGATATTGTACTCCGTCCACTACACAGGTTTTATTATTATTATTGATGAGAATGTATGATAGGGCAGCTTTGTCAGAGAAGATGTAGCAAGGAGTGAATGTGGCGGAATAGTGGATTAGAAATTGAAGGAGATAATGAGAGAAGGCTGTATGTAAAAGGGTTGTTTAATTGGTGTTATGAGGAAGGCAGATACATAGGAGAATGACAAGGTACCTAGAGGAGAAAGGAAAAAAGCAGCCGTATAATAAAAAATTCCACCATAAATATTTTCCAGCAAAATGCGCAGTCCCTGGGAAATTCAATAAATTCAATACATTTTTTCGCACAAGAACAGAAATGTGATTTCATCTGCATATCAGAACACTGGCAATCGTCTGACCAAATGAAAGTGTTAAATATACCGGGCTACAAATTAACATCTTCGTTCTGCCGAACCAGTAAAAAACATGGTGGAGTAGCTATATACGCCCACGATGATTTTAATGTAATCATACGTCAAGATCTCGAAGAGCTCAGTGAAGAAAGTGTATTTGAATGTGCAGCAAGTGAGTTTGTTATTAACTCTAATTTATCACTAACTATAGCAACTATATATCCGGCACCGAATTCTGACCCATTATTATTTTTTCATAAGTTAGATATGTTTATACAAAAAATTTTTAGTAGACATTCCAATTTCTGTATTTTAGGAGACTTTAATATAGATATACTAACAAGTTCAATACAAACTAATACATTTACAGATATAGTGTACTCATACGGATGTGTATTTCTTTTAAATGAACCAACTCGTATTAGTGGAAACTCCTTCACTTGCTTAGATAATGCAATCACAAACCAAGAATATTTCAAATGTCGTGTATTACGAACAGGAATATCAGATCATTTTGGTCAAATGATAACTATACCGGTGAATGCATGTAGAGGTTAGAATTTTGTAAACAGACAAATTTATAATGACATCACTGTAAATAATTTTAATAAAGCTATAGAAGACATCTCATGGGATCAAATCTATTCTACAAATAATATAGATATAAAATTTAATATATTTTTTTCCACATTTAAAAATACCTTTGATATTAACTTTCCAATACTTAAAAGTAAAACAGGTAGCCAGGAGATGCATCATATATAACACACCAGAGCTGAAGGAACTTAAAGAAAAAATATTACTTTTTGAAACAATGGCAACATATGAACCCTTATTTAAACCTATATTAAAGTCGTGTAAACAAAATTTTAACAGAAAATTAATGGAAGAAAATGAAAAATATTACTCAAATCTAATAAATAAATCTGATAACCTAAGTAAAACGGGTTGGAATATTGTGAAAGATATAAGTGGAAAGCATCCTAAAACCATACTACCCCAAGCAAACCTAAATAAAGTAGTAAATGATTTTAATAAACTATTTATAAATCTAAAGACTCAAACGAATCTAATATTGTAAATATTACAAATAACAGTCATACAATATTTTTAACACCTATGGTCCCATCTGAACTATTTCAAATAGTATAATCTCTAAAAAACAAAAAAGGTAGCGGTGATGATGCTATACCTATTCACATAATAAAGAATGTAATCCACCTAATTGCCGAACCCTTATGTCACTTAATAAATGCTAGTTTAGAAAAATGCATTTTTCCAGATAAACTGAAGACTGCGTTAGTGAAGACCATCTTTAAGAAGGGTGACACTGATAATTTAGACAATTACAGACCCGTCAGTATTTTGCCATCTTTCTCTAAAATTTTCGAACATGCTATGGCTAATCGAATTATTAATTTTTTTAATAAATGTGGGTTATTGAGCAATCAACAACATGGTTTTACGAAGGAAAAAAACATAAATACGGCTCTCTTCGAATTTACAAAATTTACTTACAATGCTTTGGATGAAAATAAAATATCTTGTGATTTATTTTTAGATTTATCCAAGGCATTCGACAGTATAATGACAGATTACTAGAGAAATTATATTATTACGCTGTACGTGGTCCGGCGCTCTTGTGGTTAGAGTCTTACTTAAAAAATCGAAAACAACTAGTTGAAATTAAATATAATAATATTCTCTATCAATCGATACCCATGATCACAAAACTTGGTCTTCCACAAGGAAGTGTTCTTGGACCAATTTTATTCAACATATATTTAAACGACATGTTTATAAACTTGGATGCTTCAAAGTATGCTTTAATTAATTATGCAGATGACACAAATGTCGCAATTAGTGGTGAAAATTTCATTGAATTACGAGAAAATGTCACTAATATTATGCATTATCTTGAAAACTGGTTTACAGCAAATAAATTATTATTGAATAAAACAAAAACACAATGCATGCTTTTTAATATTAGAAATCCAGACGAAATGCTATCAGAATGTTATTTAAATAATGCATATTACAAAATTGTACCATCGTGTAAAGTTCTTGGTATTACAATTGATCAGAATTTAAACTGGAAGCAACACATTCATGGTTTAAGTAAACGTCTTGGTAATGTTTGTTATATGCTGCGAGTCCTGGCTGCAAATATTAATGCTAGCTGGGTGAAAATAGTTTATTTCGCCAATTTCAAATCACTTTTAAGATTTGAATTATTCATTGGGGGGATCATTGGAAATAAACAGAGTCTAATGCAAAAACGAGCTTTACACATATTAAAAATAAGACACAAAGAATCATGCAGAACAAGATGTTCGTCTATAGGAGTTCTCACTGTTACAGGCATTTATATCTACGAGTGTTTAATATTTATTGCAAGTAACAGAAATAATTTCAACTGTCATAACATTGAACATGAGTATCAAACTCGTAATAAATATAATATGCGTTATCCACTATTACACAGGACTCATACCCAAAAAGGATTTGGTTATGCAAGTTTGAAATTCTTCAATCATTTACCAAATTCCTTTAAAGAGGAAAAAAACCTTAAAATTTTTAAACACAAGGTATATAACCTTCTAAGGGAAATTGAACCTTATACAATCGAGGAATACTTAAATTATCTCCGTCGTTAGAGTATAAGATATAATGTTAGACGCTATTTTGTACATAATAATTTCTGTATTTGTATGAAATAAAGAAGTATTATTATTATTATTATTATTTGGGAAGAGGGGAGAGGATTACCTTGGTAAGATGTGGGACAGAAAAGAGAGGGAGAAAGAAATAGATGGGCAAGGAATGTGGAGAATCCATGCCTGGCACCTCGGAAACTGAACAGTTACAATTTAGTTCTTAAAGTCATACATTAATGTACTCATACCTTCAGAACAGTTTATGAATTTTCTCCTAGATTATATGTCATCGTAGAGGGATCAGTTTTTAAGATCTATTCATTTTTTATATTTAGTGGCCACTCACTGCGATAAATTTTGGTACAAGAGAAGATATATATTGAACACATACATCAAAGTTCTGCACATGGAGTTAGCGAACGCTCTGCATCCAGTAGAATTCGATTTAGTCGACGATTATGTCTGTAGAAGAGTCAGCAAGATAGCGTTCGGGAAAACCCACACATAGAAGAAGAAACATGCAACATTACAAACGCAACAACATCCCAATGATCAGATGTCCAATTCACCAACAAAAAAACTGCTTTTAATGTTAGGTCCCATATATGCACCACATGTAAACGTCTCGTCTTTTAAAGAAACCTTAAGTGCAGAATCAGAGTTAGCATCAAAAAACACAAACACGTCAGCAATAGACAAAACTAAAATAGCCAAAATAATAAAAAAACACAAAACATTTCAGACTTTGACACCGAAATAGTAATTTTAAGAAACGAAGAATATTTTTTTATAAAAATGACAATTTCATTCAAAGTTCCGATATGATGGGAAAAAAAATCATCTACCAGACGAAGGCACTGCGTGGTAAAACATTGACGTAACATTTTTGAAACCATGTACTGTGTCAGTAACATTTTTGAAACCATGTACTGTGTCAGTATTTTATTAAGAAATTTAAAGAAAAATAATTCAACATTCGCAAATCATTTAATAAAAACAAACCCATACCTTCAGCAAGGATGTACTTTCAGTAATCTATCACGCCGAAAAAGAAGGTAAAATTGATTTACTGAAAACCCTTGAAATTCATAAGGTGAGATTAATCCCGGAATTTCCCTCATTAACGACCAGGTTGACCTAATGTACACCCCTCTCTTTGAAGTTTTCTAGTAGGCATATAAACACTAATTGCAAATAAAGTGTAAATTATAAAAAAAAATTAAAGTTTTTTCTTTATTCTTAAAATCCATACATATTTCTAATACAAAAAAAGATTATATAAATAAAATTATATAAATAAATCACCAGTTCAATATAATAATATATAAGCGTTTAAATTCAATTCAATTCAATGGTTCTACAATCCCGATTCGGGGTTATGTTAAATTAATTATTGTCGTTGCACGGTTCTATAATTGGGGTTGTATAATAAGGTAACGCTATAAATGTAATTCATATGAATATCTAATTAAAATATAATAAATTTGGTTTCTAAATGTAATAGTGGGGTCTATATACATTTTACTCCTTTACATAAAATTTTTCCACGAATGTAATTTTCCCCGCATAACGTTAAAATTATGTCATAGACCACCGGTTGCCGGCCACTAATATAGATTACATCTGTCCAAATAAACGGATTTAATTCAGTGCGACAGATGTCTGAACTCACTTTTACGATCACTTTCCGCCATTCTTTCGCACTTTTTACCGCCGGTCGTGAAATGAAATTTATTTGCGTAACAATAAAAAAAAAGAGAGAGCGTGGGGCGGCGCACGACGCGTGGGCGAGGCGCAATTAATTAGGGCATATTTCATAGGAAACGTCGCGACGGTGAAGAGGTCACCGAGGACCCTTAACGCTAATGCTTCCCACAGGACCTATTCCGCATTCCCCGGATGTAACGTCCTGTTTTACTATATTTCCGGACCGGCAAATGGATATAGATCACTTCCCGCACTTGCGGAAAGAAAACAAATAATGGGGAAACGATAGGCGATATAGAATAAAAAAAGTAAATTGTTTTCAATTAATTTAATTCTGCAATTGTGTATCCTAATTAAATTACAATTTGAAGAAAAGGAAAAAAATACTTTTTATTATTTAAAATTTTTGTTTGGCAATTTATAATTAAATTTCTTGCACAGCATTTCCTTGGCTTATGCAAGAATTGATCTTATACGATAGTGTCTAGTCTAGTGTCTCTAAAAAGGTCTTACTTTCAAAAGAGAGTACATCTTGAATGGTGGTAGGATGGCCTTAAATAGAATTTAAAGCTCCTTGGATGACCTTGAATAATAATTTTATGATCTCAAATGATATTAAAAACTATTTTTATAAGACATATAAAACTGACTGAAATGTAAAACTTAAATCAGGAACACAAATATCGTCCATTCACTACTTACTTTTGTGGCTTCACCTTTTATGACCTTGCATAGTCTTAAATGAACTGGGTAACCTTAAAGGATCATGTGATCTAGAATAATTCATAATAAATATTGGTTGATCTTAAGAAATCTTATATAAGAATTAAATGATTTTTAATAAAAGCTCAATTATCTTCAATGATATTATTACTATCAGGCATATAAGCATTTCAATGGCAATTCAATCTCAAATAATCTTCAATAATCTTTGTATGGCCTTAAATAAATTCCTTGTATAACTTTGAATGATAATTTTATATTCTTAGATAATATTGCTAAATATTTTAGACAGTAAGGATTATTAATTAACTTGAATTTAAAACGATGGCATTGTAATACTTGCGTTATTACTATGTCCTTAGATAGCCCTAAATATCTGTAATAATCTTTTGGTAACCTTAAAAGATGGTCTTGTCTCCTAGAGTAACTTTTAATAATCATTCAATGGCAATAAGAAACTTCGTATGACATCATATATGACCTTGCATGTTCCTTAATAGTTCGAATTGACGCTGATTAACTTTAAATGACTTTAAATTAACTATTATGGAGGATCTTTCGCGATTGTTAAATAATCATGGAGTGGACTACATATCACTGAAAGGTCTTAAATTGCAGGTTCTAATGACCTTATTAATAAGAAATATTAACTCAAATATAAAATTTAAATGACTTGTATTGACCACTGTATTACATGGAATTATTGTTGGGTCAACTTAAATGTCTTTGACAACTTTTCGAGTAAAAGATTATTTGAGGTCCTGAAATTACTCGTTAGATGACCTAGAATGGTACTTTTATGGTTTTAAATCATATTGTAAAGTATTTTAAGAAGTCTTAGCAAGTAGTAGTATTATATGTCCTTAGTCAGCCTTAAAAAACCTTGAATGCATTTTTTGTAACCTTAAAAGATCATCTAATGTCCTGGAATAACTGACTTTGAATGATAATTTTATCGTGATCATATTGTAAAGTATTTAAACAGTATTAGTATAAATATTGAAATTAAATGATCTTTATCTAAAATTTTACAATAACTTTAGATGTTAAATAACCATTAGACAACCGTAAACAATCCTAAATCTAACAAACACTAGACAGCAAAAGTATTTTAATGATCATTGGGTGCTTTAATGGGTGACCGATAGCATTCATCCTTCGGATACAATTAATGGTACTTAATAACATGGAGGAAAGACCACGTGGCCGATAGCCAAACACTACTACTACTTCTGTAATAGTATTAATAAATAATATTAAATAACTCAAACCTGAAACTTAAAAAACTTTCATTAACTATAGAGTTAACTATTGTATAACTTTATACAAATAAATGAAAATTTTATTTGTTTTAAATAATGTCATCTAAGTGATGTCCATTTTTTTTCACACATTTCTGAAGTCGAGTTGAGAAGTTGTTAACGCAACGTGGACTTTTTCAGAGGTTCTGACACTTCTTTTTCTACTCTCGCGTACTCCAGGTTTCATCAATCCTCTAGTACGGAGGTTCTGCATCCACTTCAGGATGGTGACATTGAATTGTATTCGAAATCTGCGTTGGGTAGCAACCACAGAACACCCAGTTTCGATTGTCATAAACAAATACGCATTACTTTAGTATCCACAGTTTTATAACGACTAAACCAAACTAAATGGCAAGGTCTGGTTGTGTACTGTATAATCTTAGATATTCTTAAAGTAACCTGAATAACCTAGAGGTGTCCTTAAAGCATCATCTGATCATCTAGAATATCTTTTATTGATCATTGGGTGAACTTAATGTCTTATTAACAATTTATTTTATAATATTTAAACTTTATGATGAGGTGTATTGATGATGTCATGATGATTCATGGAATCATTATTTATGATATTATCAAAACATTTCCTATACTGGTGCTACTCTCGTCACTTTCGTATTTTAGTGTCCTGTCCTACATGTAGCTCTTAAACATATGGAGCAGGTCCTTCGTTCGCCTCGCTGATTAACCTCCAAACCTCCAGAAGTGCGTCAAGGTCAACCTACTCTTTCTAAATTTATACTGTCTCGTGGATAGCCCCCGTTCTCTTCAATCCTCGCAGCTCTTCTGGTCGCCAGCAGCCTCTCAAACACCTTATCCTCACCGTCCGTGAGGCAAAATAGGCGATAGTCGCTCGCCTCCTTAACAGTTTTCCCTTCTCGGGGATGAGCACCAGCCTGGCTCTTATACCTTTCCTCAGACAATGTTATACAGGTGCCAGGTACCATCTGTCGTGATCATCTTTGGCAACGGCCATGACTGCTTCATTATGCGTTTCCCCTCAACACACTGCTTTCTGATTAGGGAGAAAATTAGCTGCGGCCTAGACTTCCCTCGTTGAGAACAGTTAGTCCTCCCTCAGCTTTATCGACATTGGGGAGGGCTACACCTAGCCCCTTGGCCACTATAAGGTAGCGCAGTCCCCATACGTCTGCATCTACCTCCACCTAAAGTTGTCTCTATTTTACCTCTGTCCTTCGCTTGATTGCGATCTTCTAGTTGTTTCTTGCCTTCGCAAACTCCTCTCCCCAAGGTCACCTCCCTCGCGCCTGTATATAGTTATAGAAATCCACCTCCCTCATCCAGTCTACTTCCCACCTCATTCCTTTGTTCTTGCGCCCTGAAATTAATACAGTGGTGGTACTAAAACATTCTTCCTCGTCTTCAGCTGAGTCCTTGATGCAGCGCAGTAAACCTGGGAGATTCCGAGTTCCGCCTCATCATCATCGGCTCGGTGCCGTCGTTGGTAACCTCCAGATCGAGGACGGTCATAATCTCTAGCAGCATGTCCCCTCTACTATTGACTCTGTTCTCCCTCTAATGATGCCTTTGCATTAAAGTCACCTCCTAGTGCGACAACACAGCCTTCCATAGTGCCATTAAGTTAACTACAGGGTCATGTTTAGACGCTTTGCACCACTGTCATGAGGTCTTTCTCCTTTCTGTTGATTACCGATTTGCAAATTTCGCCACCGCCTGCCACTTCTCCTTGCTCTCTAACATCTTGACGGTGAGCGATTATTTGCTAAACTCGCCCAGTGTCTTCTTCTGGCTCCACCTTTCCGCCTCCCATCTCTTGCACTGCACGCCTCCCTGAGACGCTTTGTATATTCTTGAGCTGCTTGCTCGGCCCCCGCAGCCCTTCTTATGCTCCTTGCCCTCATATAGGCCCTTAGCTTCCCGGCGTCCATTCTTCTTATGTCTCATTGTAGCTTCTTTCTAGTTACAGGTATCCTCTTATCTAAAAATACTACGAAGTGTATGTACCTGTGATCGCTCATACTTTCCTCCTACCCTACCCGCCAGCCTTAAATGGCCCCCAATACTCTCTGCGATGCCATGGTGATATCAATTATCCACTGGGAATTACTCCGCACCACCAGACTCCAGCATTACCAGACTCTCCAACAGTAGTTCTCCTCTTTTGCCTGCCCTTATCTCACCCCACTGGAGGTCCTTGGCGTGGAAATCCCCGCCTATGATCACTTTGCCCTTGAGGTTCTTCACGAAGCTCTCTGGCCCTTCCAGCCAGCGTGTGTATTCCTCCTCTGCTTTGTTGTCATCCCTCCTATTCTCACCCAAAATATGCCCCTCCCCGGACTTCCCAACTCACAGGCAGACCTTGCTACCCTGCCCCTTAGTAGAATGACCACATCGCCTTCCTCTTGGTCCCTGTACTACCCCTAATCCTAGCCCCGTTCTACTCGCTTGTTTGGACGATCTCCATACTTTGTCTATTACCTTGATTATCAGCAAGTCGTGAGCTGCTCGGGACCTGTTCAGGTTTATTTGGAGCACTTCCTTCCTTCATTGCCTCCTTCTAACTGAAGCAACCTATTCTGTCCATCGTGTGACCCGCTGGCGATCCCATATCCTCGCAAGGACCGCATTTAGTTTGTGCCTATTATTCCTTCGCAATATAATCTGCACCCTCGCAACTCCTACGTAGCTTGCTTCTATTGGGCGCCTTGCTTTGTGTTGGAAAGACCTTCATCTTCTACACGTTTCGGGTCTTTCAGGTCTCTCTCAAACCCTGCAGCTTGATCCTCGCTCAATCAGGCGTTTAACCCCATCCTTGGGATCTTCGATCAAGGCTATCCTGAAGTTTCTCCCATAATTCCTTATCTAATTGACTTGAATGCCTCCTTTCCGTCCCATCGCCTTCTCAGGCGCCTTGACAATTTCCCTCTCAGTGGTATCCTCCTATAAAAACTTAATTTCCACCACCACCATGCTGCCTCTTAAAATCTCTTGGATAGTCTTAAAAACAATTTTGAATAAGTGCTGAAAGACTTGAAATAGCATTAAATGATCGCTGAATTTTGAGAGATCTATTAGATGAACTATTTCTTTTATGATCATTAAATGACATTAAATTATCACTGTATCTTTAAATAAACATTTGATGAACTTATTAATACGTTAAATAATTTGAATACTATCGAATGATCGTTCGATGTCTTTGAATTAAAATTTTATGGTCTTAAATCGTATTAAAAAATATTTTAAGCAGTATTCGTAAAAAATATTAATTAACTTAAATTTAAAATTTAAATAACGTCTACTGACTATTGTACTACATAAAATTAATGCTGGCTGGCCTTATATGCAGTTAGATGGTCTTAAAAACTTTGATTAACTTTTGAGTAAACTTAAAAGATCATCTAATTTACTAGAAAAACTTTTAAGAATCGTTCGACGACATTAAGAAAGCTCATAGAAGATGTTTCATAATAATTGGATGACCTTCAATATTCCTGGATAAATCGTTGTATAAGCTTAGAAAACATATTAATTATGATTAGATGATCTCAAATGACCGATATATGTGTCTTAGATAAACTTGAATTGATGGACCTAAATCATCCTTCGATGACCTTGTTTGGCAATTTTATGATGTTGAATGCTACTGAAAGAGTAATTCCAGAAAGATTAAGAAATAATATGAATTAACACAAATCTGAAACATAATGACTACTAAGTAAAAGTATTTGTTATATATCCTTGAATTAACTTCGGGCGATCTTGAAGGATCATCAGATCATCTAAATCAAACATTTATTGATTATTGGATGAGCTTAAAAGGACTTATTGACAGTTTATTTATAATTATGTTTTATGTAAATATATATATATATATATATATATATATATATATATATATATATATATAAACTGTTTGTTACCATTATAATGTACAGCCGTTGAATTAATTTAAACACCTTTAAAATTTTAATGTACATTCTTCACCTGAAGAAAACAATTTGTTAAATAAATATTTGAAAAGTAACCACTTACTATTAATTAGATATATTTTTTCTAAATTTTAATAATTATAATTTTGTTTAACATAATTTTAGATAAAATATTAAAATAATAATATATATTTATAACTATAATCGTCTAAATAGAATACTAATACATATACAAAATAATTGCAATATATTTATTATCACAAAATGTATAAAAACTAACCTATTGTTTTATTTATAAGCAAATTTATTATAATTACATAATATAATCACACGAAAAATTAAATATATTGTTTTAGTTACCACATCATATCAATAACAAATAAATGATAATATTTGAATAGTCATTTTCTGTAATAAAACTAAATATATTAATTTTAAATAATATTTTAAATTTATTTTTCTATTAAAAGTTAAAATGAATACCACTGTCTTAATTAAATATTTACAGAAAGTTTCCTTTAAAAATAAGAACACGCAGATTCCTTCTTCTATTCCCACCCCTCTCCTCTAATTACACATCGCTTTGACGTATATTTAATTAAGAGGACATCTGTAATCTCTTAGCTCCTTAAATGTAATACCGTTAATCACACGAAAAATTTTCTCCGAACACACACACACACACACATACACCCTCACATCCAATTAAGACGTAAGTTAGAAGGAAAATCTCTTCCTCCTCAATTTTGCGTCCGTTCCACTAAAATAATTTAATTGAAAAGTGTTGCGGTGGCTGATTAATGAAACCGTTTAATGTGAAAGAGCAACTTTTTGCCCTCAATTATCCCGAGACGTTACCCAGGCTTAAAAAAAGCGTGTAATTAAGAGCCATTAACTCTAATTTTAATCTTGTTAGACACGGGAGGGGCCGCGATGCGTCAAGGGTGGAAAGTGGGCTTTTCGCATTGAATAACTCCTGTTTACCCACCCCCCCGCCGGCGCACACACCCCGCTCCGTTGGAATTTCTAGATAAGAAAT
Organism: Ontholestes murinus; assembly: GCA_963969525.1. Taxonomy (NCBI): domain Eukaryota; kingdom Metazoa; phylum Arthropoda; class Insecta; order Coleoptera; family Staphylinidae; genus Ontholestes; species Ontholestes murinus. The sequence continues at coordinate 48,732,706 of OZ018395.1, forward strand.
GCGCGGTGGTAAAAATTACAGATAACTGGGGACGCGGAATTTCACTTGCAGCCAACTTTTACGACCCTCATATACATAATATGGTCTTTACGTTTGGTGGAGATGCGCTCTTTTTACTTTATTGCCCCGTTTTGTACCGCTTTATTTCATCTGGTCGCGATGGCTCTGACTTATTGGTATACAGAGAGAGATAAATTAATCATTCCCGTATAAATCAAAGATTTTTCATATTTTCATGCCTTTGCAACTTTGCCGACTTTAAACGATTGAATTTCCTTCTGCTACAAAACAATTTTGATTTTTTGCCGAAGTAGTCTCATAAAGAAATAATTACAGAGTATGATCAAATTGGGTACAAAGATTAATATTCTGTTCGCATGGCAGCTACTCTGCTTATAGAGCTTTAATTTAGCATATAATGCCAATGCACAAAACATACAACAATTAGTCGTAGACATTTTTATACACATATAAGTTTGTTATACAGGGTGAGTTTTTTTCGATGTTCTCTATGGGGATCTCGGAAACTATAAGAGATAGAGAAACGGTTAAATGGGGAAAGAAGTGTAGATTTACGAGACGAATAAAATTCCACTTTCAAAGTTTTCAAAAAAGTCAAGGCTAACTAGATATTTTGAAAAAAGTAAAAAGTGTCAATTTTTTCAAATCAATATATCTCGGTTATTATAACAGATAGGAAAAAACTGTAAAGAACAAAGTGTTAGATAATTTTATGTAGATTAATAAAAAATTATCAGAAAATTTTTATCGCCATTATTTTCCGAGATATGACGCAAAGTTACATTTTTTTAAATGGAAACCATAGTTGGCTATGGCCTCATTCAAAAGGTAATTTTTTTCTCTTTAATACAATATGACATACGACATAGTTATTTCCAAAAATTAGTGAGTTATAGTCATTTTAAATTTTATTATAAATAAAAAATGGGTAGCCATGAAAAAGATGAATGTAAAACAATTTTAGTTGTTTATAATAATAGCAATATTGTAATTATTAGTTCTACAAAGTTAAATAAAAATGAAAAACCAGCATAAGAATAATAATTTTGTAATTATCAAATGGCCTTCTGTATGTGGTATAAACCCATTTGTCAAGAGGATAATACGTTTCTTACAAAAATATTATGAACAGATGATTCGCGATTTACTAATTGTGGTATTTTTCATCGCCACAATGAACATAGATGAACTTAAGAGAATCCACGAGAAGTTTCACAGAGAAAACTACAAATTAAATTTGGGTTTAATCCATGGTGTGTTTGGATTAAAAATTCTTGGTCCATATATTTTTGAAAGCTCACTAAGTGAAAATTATTACTTTCATTTTCTTCAGAAAACATTTGAAGATACGCTCGATTGTTTAAATTTATCATTGCAAGCAAGATTGAAATGGTTCCAATATGACGGTGCTCCACTTCATAACATGTTGGCTTTACAAATTATTTAAATGATGCTTTTCTTAACTCATAAGTGGGAAGAAATAAACCAATCCCAGGGCCACCTAGATCTCCCGATCTGCGCGTTTTAGAATTTTTTCTGTAGGGTTATGTAAAAAACAAAGTATATGAAAAATCATATCAATCTGTGGAGGATCATAAATTAGTTGTTATTTAAACATATAATTCAATTTACATGAGAATAGTCAAAAAGCAATAAATTCAATTGTAAAAAGATATATTTTATGTCATAATAGTATTAATAGTGGACTCTGACCATATTTTTTTAATATTAAAATTTCTCTCCCATTGATATATTAATAATTACAGAATTACTTTATGCTGTTGTTTCATGTTGGTTTATCTCTGTAAAACTAATAATTACAATATTGCTAATATTATAAACAACTGCAATTGTTTTACTTTCACATTTTTCATGGATACCCATTTTTAATTTATAATAAAATTTAAAATGACTATAACTCACTCATTTTTAGAAATAACTATATCGTATGCTATATTGGATTAAAGAGAAAAATATTACCTTTTGAATGAGGTCACAGCCAACTATGGTTTCCATTAAAAAAAATGTAAGTTTGCGTCATATCTCGGAAAATAATGGCGATAAAAATTTTCTGATAATTTTTTATTAATTTACATAAAATTATCTAAAACTTTGTCCTTTACAGTTTTTTTCTATCTGTTATTCGGATATTATAACAGATAGAAAAAAAATATATTGATTTGAAAAAATTGACCCTTTTTACTTTTTTCAAAATATTTAGTTACCCTTGACTTTTTTGAAAACTTTGAAAGTGGAATTTTATTCGTCTCGTAAATCTACACTTCTTTCCCCATTTAACCGTTTCTCTATCTCTTATAGTTTCCGAGATCCCCATAGAGAACATCGAAAAAAACTCACCCTGTATAATGCCATTTCACTAATCATCAAACGTAACGTTACATTTTAAAATATTCAGTTTTATACCTAATCAAAATAATTATTATCATAGTCCTAAGAAACATAATATATGTATATCTATAATATTATTATTTACTGTGTAACATCCGAAGTCCAGGTTTATGATATATCACTAACAATACATAAAATACTATAGTTTCAATCATTTAACGTCTAGAAGTGTTTAGAAAACTCTATTATGAATTAAAACAACAAATTACGTTTTATGAGTTCTGGTAATAATTAATTACAGTTCTTTTAATAAATATATATCCACAAAATAATAAACACATCTTCAATTATTTAACAATCATAATTTACTAAATATTCTTTTCTCCTTTCCTTTTAGTCATTTCTTAAAATTTTGGTCAGCTCAACTCATCTCAAGGATATTCTTTTAAATTCGTATCCCAATCCCAATATTATTATTTTTTTAGTTTTCGAGACATCTACCAGTTTATCTTATTTATCAATGTGCTATCTCGTCAAACCGTCCTCTTTGGATTTCTTATAATATATAGTAAATTTTCATCTTGTCACAAAGAATGCGTAGGTTTAGAAGGAGTTTATCAAAAGCTAACATTTTTAAATTTCAATTACATTGTGAAAGTTGTGGAGGAATGCGGCCAGGGCAATTTCATATATTCTCCAAATCATTTGACGCAGAAAATATTGGTTTGTTGTCAAAATTTTAGCAGTTTTTTGGTAAATATTACAGGTTTGGCGCGTAAATGATATTGCACTTACTTTGTATTTAAAACCAATCTATTGGACTTAAGCCAGCAGTATATACTTTTTAACCGTCCGCGACAGTTGGCATTGCGCAAACATGTTCAATATGCCCAAGTAGACATCTAGACTCCTGAGCTTCCTGACCGCAAACATACCACCCAACAAACCTCCAAACAAACTCCAATCGTTGCCGTCATCTCCAGCCACAACTTTCACCCGAGGTGTCTTTTTTGTACTTCTCGGAATCTACCAACGCCGCCTCCCTTACGCTAAATCCCACTATCTCCACGACTTCGAAGGGTTCATTATTAAAAAATAATTTACCTAAACTCGTCGGCAAATCGCGAACAATAGCCAGCCACTTTTCCAATCTTCTCTTTCTTCATTACTAACCCCGCGCCATCAACGCAAGAATATTTGCAACAACTTGGGAAAGTAAGGAAAGTAGGTGTTTGACTTCAACATAATTTGACCAAAGAAACGGTTCCTCCAATATTCTTTTGAAAGGGTATGAATTTTCTGTTGGTCTCCATCCCTGTCCTCCAAGTTTTAGCAGTCGTGGAAATGAATTTTTAGGAGTATATCCATTGAGTCCACGAGATTTTTCGTATGACTGGCATTCTCCTTTTTTATTATTCCAGGCTGTAGCTTTATGTCTTTGGAGAGAAGTGTTTTCAGGCTTGTGGCTGTGGTTTTTGGTTTTTATTTACAAATGTTCAAAGTAGTTGCCTCGCCTTCTTTTTGTATAGTAGGCAAAGCTCTTTATAACAGGTTCAATCGATTTCCTGCGTGTAATCACGCGCTCTCTTATTCGCTTCTCTTCTTTGCTTCCTCACCTGGTTGAGTACCTTATTCCAGCATGGGTTGGTGGATTTCCTTCTACTCGAGATAAGTGGTCATGACGTTTCATAAAAAGAGATGAGAGATCTAGACGCAGCGCAAGGTCATGCGCCTGCGTTCTTAGCATACGGTTTTCAACTTCTTGAAGTCGTTCCGATAAGGTTTTTATAAATAGTTTATGGCCACCCTTTATTAAAATTAAACGAATTACCTAAAATTTGTTTTATTTTAAATAATTCGCCGTACCTCTTGATTATCCCCTTCAGCTTTTATACAGCGGTGCGAAGGTCGTGGTTCAAAATAAAATTATAACAAATATAACAGTCAATTATGACTAAGATGGGCGCCAGTAATTTTTAATTCAAGAGATACTCAACTACGGAATCTTAATAAAAATTACAAAATTAAAATCCCTAACCAGTTAATAAATAAACACAATGAATTTTCTTAAATAAGTATTTATTAACAAAAAAATAGTTCTTAATAAAATATAAACAAAAATGAATGCAATAATAAAAAAATATCTAAAATTAATCAAAGTAGTTCTAACTATTAATAAATCTAATTCATAAAACTTATTCAAAACTATCAACAAACAAACTAAACAAATATCTTTGAAAACTTATTAGCATCACCCTGTATATTTCCAAAATTAAAATTAACAAACATCAGAAAATAAAATTACAACTTAATATCAAAATATTATACTTTATAACGTTTACGAGAATTCTAAACTCAATTCAACATCAACTATATTACACAATCCTTTATATTTATACAATTTTTAAATTCAACTAAATATCAGCAATATTACACATTCCTATTTCTAATGGAAATTGCTTCAAAATGAATTAATTGATTTCATAGACAAATCATTCAAAATAACACTATATAGCAATATTTAAAGTACCATATAAAACAAACATTATCCTGTATAATATTAAAATAAAACATTGACACGTGCTACACTAATATATAGTGATGGGCAAGATCGATCATCTGAAGGATCGATCAATCAATGATCGATCAGTTGAAGTATCGAGCCGCTCGATCGAAAAGATCGAGCCGCTCGGAAAGATCGATCCGATCGAAAATATCGAGCCGCTCGAAAAGATCGATCCGATCGAAACGATCGAGCCGCTCGATCCGATCGAAAAGATCGATCCGATCGAAAAGATCGAGCCACTCGAAAAGATCGAGCGGATCGAAGAGATCGAGCCGATCAGAAAGATCGAGCCGATCAAACAGATCGAGGGAATTCAGTTGATCAGAAAATCACTAAAAAAATAAGAAAATAAAACTACGTCACGAAATGTATCTGAAAAATTACAACCCCTCTAAAAAATCTTCTCTTCGAAAAACAGCTCCTTGTAAAATAAATCACCCTGGTGGGGGAATTAAAAACAAAAATCCGTCATGAAAAATCATTCCCTTAGAAAACTAGGTTGTGAAACGTATCTGTAAAATCACAACTCCTTTCAAAAATCAAAACACCCCCGCACAAAAAATACCCCCCAAAAAATAACACCTATAATACATATTTCATCCCCGAAAAAAAATCCCCTTCGAATATATGATACAAATTCTGTGGCCTGTTATTTTTTACTAGATTAAATCGTTTTATCGCCATTATTGGTATTACTTAAAAATAATTATTTCGTAATAATGAAATACGTTTTAAAAATGTATATTAATTAAATTAAAAATTAGATACTGTAAAATTAACTTTTAAGATGAGTAACTATTCTGGAATAATTTCAAATCAATATCTTAAAAAGTTAAGTAAACAATGCTGAACGTTAAATACATCTTAAAAATACAAAGAAATCGACAAGGCCGCAAAAATGTGGACGTCGACAGATTCATCAATTTACACTCACTCAACGAAAATGAATTACGAAAGAATTAAGAAGACGGCTTTTATTACATTAATTACTAGAAGAAATAACTTATTGAATTTGTTATTTTCTACATATTATATTAAATAAAACACTAGTTTGGCACTTTTTTCACTTGGTTTATTTTATAGCTAAATGTACATTTCGGTCACAAAGTGACCATTTTCAATAGCAATTTTCAGTTTGCTATTGAAAATGGTCACTTTGTGACCGAAATGTACATTTAGCTATAAAATAAACCAAGTGAAAAAAGTGCCAAACTAGTGTTTTATTTAATATTACATACTGTATTTCTTTTTGTTAAATTATAAGTATATTTAGTAAACAAATAGCTATTATAAAATGAATCAACATAAATCTTTATTAAAAATGAATACTATTTAGTGACCATTATTAAATAACGTTAAAAATAACTAGTTACTTCTTAGTATAACCGTTATTGAAAAGTAATTATTTATCTCACCTCTACTGTCCAGTTATATTTTTAAGTGACCACTTTGATGAGAAGTACTATTTTGTTCATTAAATTAAATAATTACTAATTTGTTGAATTTAAATACGAGTAACAGTTGTCTATTAAATAGTTTATTACTTAACAGTACTTAAATTAATAATAATAAAAAGTATTTTTTAATCATATTAAATTAAAAATTAGAATCAGTAAGATTATCTTTTAAGATAAGTAACTATGAAAATTATGATACATCTGGAATAATTTTCAAATATTTATTTTCATTATCGTGAAAGATTAACCGTTGCTCGCTCTTATGGCCTAATAAAGGCTGCATAAAAGAGAATAACTTAAAGGAATAGTGTGATTCAATTATCGATCTTTCTTAGGCCGATCCACTCCAAAAAGATCGAGCCGTCAAGTGGTTTGAAATGATCGAGCCGATCAAAAAGATCGAGCCGATCAAAAAGATCGAGCCGATCAGAAAGATCGAGACGATCGGAAAGATCGATCCGATCGAAAAGATCGATCCGATCGAAACGATCGAGCCGCTCGATCCGATCGAAAAGATCGAGCCGCTCGAAAAGATCGATCCGATCGAAACGATCGAGCCGCTCGATCCGATCGAAAAGATCGAGCCGCTCGAAAAGATCGATCCGATCGAAACGATCGAGCCGCTCGATCCGATCGAAAAGATCGAGCCGCTCGATCCGATCGAAAAGATCGAGCCGCTCGAAAAGATCGATCCGATCGAAAAGATCGAGCCGATCGAAAAGATCGAGCCGATCGAGAAAGATCGAGCGGCTCGATCACTTGCAAGTATCGAGCAGTCGATCTTTTTTGATCGATCTTGCCCATCACTACTAATATATAAAGAAACGATAACGCGCGACGCGTTGGATCCAATGCTCATACGCAATTATTCACATCATACGCGAATCTTTTACTTATCTTAAATATGAAAATCATTTATCATAACACACACACGTTCATATATAAATATATAAATCATACACACATTAATAAATTGCATTTATATTACAAAAAAATAATAAAAATGGAAAGAACTGGCCTTATTTTTAATTCCAATTTCCACGAAGTAGTGAAATTGATTGTAGCAACTTCCAAAGAGGATCGGTATCACAGCTATGGTACCTCGTCTCCATCCAAAATTCCTTGCTACTGTCTTGTTCCATTACTTCCTCTAACAGACTTCCGCCATCAAACACGTGGCCGTCCTCAACGTGAATTATGGAAAACCAATCTCTTGTTATAATTTGTACTACATTCCATCTGCCGACATCCGAACTTGATTAGTGCTCATTTTTAGGCACAATTAATATGATGGTAATAAAGATGAGTGTAATAAAGATGAGTGTACTAAAGAGACCTGAGGTGGTGGACGGTCTCCTAGTAATATAATATTATATTATATTCAATTTTATTTGTGTGATTTATAACATAACTTTGTTAATACGAGCGCCATTCTCTCGGGCGTTGTTCTTTCTTCGCTGCGCAAATTCATTCTCCCTCAAAAATTCTGCGCGCCCGTTGTAGCAAAAAAAACTACACCAACGGCCGTGTTAAATTTGTCTTTAAATGGACTTCTAATATAGGCAACTTAATTAGCCAATTTTGATTTTAAATTTAAATATTTAATTAAACATCTCATAAGATATCAAAAGTTGAAAAGTAAATGTTACACTACCCCTCTCCAAGAAAGAAAAAAATAAATGAATATTTATTTTTTTATATTATACGCAATTACATACACTACAGTTTCAAAAAAATATCTTGCATCCTCCCCATTCACCTAATCATTGGCCGGACTCACTCATCATTCATTCTTGCATACATTCATTTGAAACTAGTGCAGGCATTCCATATACTACTACAAGTTAAGGCTAATATTAATTTTAATAATTTCCTAAATTTTCTCCAAAATAAGGCTTCAGATGCTTTATATGCCATCTGCCTACATCTTCATTTCTTTCATTTACCAATGAGTACACTAGAGGTGAAATAACTTCTTTAACCGTGCACAATATATATTTCGGACAAAGTTTAGCTGCTACACCGGCAGCTGCATTAGATAAGACTACATTTGCCTTCCACACTAAGTCACCGACTTGAAACTGGATATGCTTTTTTCGTAAATTATATGCTCTCGCATTACGTTCATAAGCAATAGACAATTTTTCTTTGACTTGTTTGTAAATATCAGGCAAACATTCAAAATTTTCAATATAGTCATCTCTTTTACTGGTGACTATTTCAGCTACATTTTCATGGAAATATTTACCATAAAAATCACCTAATATAGGTACAATTCTACCAAAAACTAAACTATTGGGTGCAAAACCTGTAACCTCATGGACAGCAGATCTTATAGCACTTCCAATTTGATGCACTTCAGTATCCCACTTATTATGTGGTTGTTCACCTAAATAACTCCGAATTGCAGTACCAATTACTCTATTAACTCTTTCTGTAAAGTTTACTTGCGGATGGTACTTAGCATTATACCAAAGTTTTTGTACTTCATATTTTGCAAGAAGATGTTTGAACAAACCACTAATAAACTGAACACCATTGTCGACCATAACAATTTGTGGAACGCCGAATACTAAAAATACACGATTTTCCAGGAACTTAACAATTGCCTGAGAAGTAGCTTTTCTCATTGGTTCTAATAAAACAAATTTGGAAAACCAATCGGTTACGACTAAAAGATACGAATTGCCATTCTTCGATCTGGGAAGCGGTCCTATAATATCGAGAGATATTATTTGAAATGGGAACTCGACTCTTTTCATACGCCCCATTAAACCAAAACGACTTGTATTCGGAGCTTTTTGGCTACTACAAATTCGACATGTCTTCACATATCTGAGAATATCCTTTCTCATTTTGGGCCAATAATAATGCTCGAACACACGATGGTATGTTTTAAAGAACCCAAAATGACCAGATGTCGAATAATCATGACACATTTTCATAACATCAGCTCTTCTACTTTTAGATAACACATCTTTCCACTCGGGGGAATTGACAGGTAATGGATTTTTAGCAGGAAAAATCTTAAATAATTTACCTTCATTAACCGACCATCGAGGATATTTTTCAGGATTATTCTCGACACGAGACTTCATTAATACGAACCACTTGTCAGCCTCTTCCAGGCTCACTTCTCCTACTTCTACATGTGGAATTCGCGATAACGCATCAGGCACAACATGAAGTTTTCCTTTACGATGCACAAGTTCCATATCATACTGTGAAATTTTAATAGCCCACCTGGCTAATCTGCCTACATGATCTTTCAAATTCATAAGCCACAACAGTGAATAGTGGTCAGTAATAGCAGTAAAACGACTTCCTTCGATATAAGGACGAAATTTTTCAATTCCAAACAACAAACCCAAGCATTCTCTCTCTATAACGGTGTAATTTCTCTCTGCTCTGGTGAGTGTACGACTAGCGTAAGCGATCACATGCTCTATGCCATCACTTTGGATCTGTGTTAGCACAGCGCCTAGACCAACATTCGAAGCATCTGATTGTACAGTAAAAGATTTTGAGAAATCAGGGCAGCTAATACAGGAGCAGAAATTAAAGCTGATTTAATTTTTGAAAAAGCACTTGCCGCATGCTCATTCCATTGAATAGATTGCCTTTTCTTTCTTCCTTTTATTAATTAAGTTATAGGAGCCATTATAGTAGAAAAGTTATCAACGAACCGTCGATACCATGAGCATAGGCCCACAAATCGTTTTACTTCTGTTGTTGTTTTAGGAACCGGATAGTTTGCCATTACACTTACTTTGTCAGGGTCAGTGTGCAGACCCGTCTCGTCTATAACGTACCCTAAGTATTTCAAAGATTTTCGACCAAATTCGCACTTACTCTCATTAACAGTTAATCCAGAATCAACCAACCTTTTATGCACTTCAATAAGCGTTTTTAAATGATCTTCGAAATTATTGTTTACAACAACAATATCGTCCAAATAAACAAAGACGTAAGGTTCCAGAGCGGGACCAAATATTCTATCCATTAACCTTTGTTGAGTTTGGGCGGCGTTATTCAGCCCAAAAGGCATAACTTTGAACTCAAATAACCCTCTGCCGGGTATACTAAAGGCTGTTTTTTCTTGAGAAGACTTTTCAAGAGGAATTTGCCAGAAGGCACTTTTCAAGTCAATACTTGAAATGAATTTAGCATCTCTCAACTTATCCAAAATAGTATTTAATCTGGGTAAGGGATATGCGTCACGTTTCGTAACAGCATTTAATTTTCTTCCATCGAAACATAAGCGAAATTCGCCAGATTTCTTTTTAACTAATAAGACTGATGAACTCCATGGTGAATAACTTGGCGAAATCACTCCTAATTCTAACATTTTGTCTACTTCAGAGTTTAAATGACTTTGCATAACTGGCGATAATTGATATGGTGTTTGTCTAAATGGTTTTGCATCTCCAGTATCAATATAATGTTCGACCAAATTAGTACGACCTAAACCTCGAGATCCCAATTTTGAGAACATTTCAATAACTTTATTTAAATCCCTCTCCTGGTCAACATTCAATTCAAGTTTGTCAGCAATAACACTAATAGGTACATTATCACTATTACAATTCCAGGAATTATCTCTAAAATCAATTACCATATTCAGTTGTCTTAACACATCCATACCGATAATAAATTCACACTTCAAAGAAGGAACTACTAATACTTTAACATTAACGTTAATACCATTAATCGTTATAGGCAAGTTCACCATACCTGAAACTTGTTGTCTTTGGCCATCAGCTGTGACTACACATTCTAAATCTGTTTTCTTTATTTTTATGTTCAATTCCTTCAATAAGAAAACACCCTTTGATCCTAGTACTGACCTATTGGCTCCAGTATCTATAAGCGCATTAATTTCATTACAAAGTATTGTGACCTTCACAAATGGTCTAGAATCATTAGGTTTTACTACTAATAAGGAGATATATAGTTTTTGTTGTAAAAAGTTTTGGTTTTAAATTTTCTAGTGCCGGTCCTTATATTACTAACCCCACAATGACCGAATTTGTGTGGCTTTCTACCTAGTTTTTTGGATTAGAATTACAACGAGGACAATCTATCTTGGTTACGCCTACGCAACCACATCTAAAACAATGAAGTTTTCTAGGGTTTTTACATGAAACACGTAAATGACCTTTCTGACCGCAATTAAAACAATTCGTTGTACTTCTATTTTCCGAAATTACAAAATGTTTAACCTCAGATTTTCTTTGAACGACCGCTTGATTATTATCTGGTAAGGAAGACTCAATTTTTCTACATAATTCACCCAGGTGTTGAATAGAAGTTACTTCAACAAGTGCCAACCGTGATAGATATTCTGGTAGTAAATTTTTTTGAACACGTCTAAGACGCTCCGAGTCACTAACAGGTGACGAAAGTCTAGAAAACAGGTTGTCCATATTAGCAATATATAAACTAACCTTTTCACCTCGAGATTGTTTTCTATTACGAATTGTATCTAATAAATAGTCATCATAATCCGAAGGAATAAAGTCTGATTTTAATGCACTCACTAAGTCATTCCATGAATTCAAACAATTTCTTTTCGATCTAAACCACTCTAACGCTGGCCCTTCAAATAAGTCTGTTGCCTGACTAAATACCTCTTCACTACTAACTTGCCTTGAAATCATCAAGTCTTTCGCACGCTCCAAAAATTTTAAAAGAACTTCTGCATCACCATCTCCTCTATATTTTAACTGCCATTTATATACAAATTCTGAATTATTTTTAACTATATCGATTAAAGGATTTGCCAAAGATGTATTCTTTAAGAAAGTGGCGTTTTCGTCTATTTCCGATTCACATTCATCATCCGAATCACAAGCATCTTTACATACATTCAACCTTGTACTTTCTGCCGGAGAATTAATAGCAGAGAAGGCTTTAACCAACGAACTAATTGTATGAGCTAACTTAGCATCCAAAGCAATCAATTTATTTTCAAATTTAGTTTTAACTTGGTTCATGTTTAACTTGTCATCAGTTGTGACATCAATTCTCGCAATCCTACCCCTAACATGTAATAGTCTAGATCTTATTTTCATTTCTAGTAATTTAGCATTTTTACCCGGGAATGTCTCAATCAAATTTTCTATTGACTTTAACGAGCTACCTATGTCACCATATACCACTTCCGAAAGTGTACTATCAACTTCACTAACAGGTTGCATACCTTCCTTTAACATTTTTCTCAAAATATACCTTTGTTCCAACAAGTCAACTTCATCAGTGAATCCACGAATTACTAATTCATAAGCCAATTCCTTTTTTTGTAAATATTTAGGATCCATTTTTTTTATTTATTGTTAATTTAAGTATATTTAAACTACAGTTTAATAATTTACGTTACGATGTGTTTTAGGGAATGCTAATAAGTTCAACTGGTATTTGTCACTTTTGGTTAATTTTCAAAAAAATATTAATTTTTATTTATCAGGCCCTTAATTATAGGCTGTTTTTTTTATTTCAGGCCCCACGTTGGGCGCCAAAATTGTATGGCCACCCTTTATTAAAATTAAACGAATTACCTAAAATTTGTTTTATTTTAAATAATTCGCCGTACCTCTTGATTATCCCCTTCAGCTTTTATACAGCGGTGCGAAGGTCGTGGTTCAAAATAAAATTATAACAAATATAACAGTCAATTATGACTAAGATGGGCGCCAGTAATTTTTAATTCAAGAGATACTCAACTACGGAATCTTAATAAAAATTACAAAATTAAAATCCCTAACCAGTTAATAAATAAACACAATGAATTTTCTTAAATAAGTATTTATTAACAAAAAAATAGTTCTTAATAAAATATAAACAAAAATGAATGCAATAATAAAAAAATATCTAAAATTAATCAAAGTAGTTCTAACTATTAATAAATCTAATTCATAAAACTTATTCAAAACTATCAACAAACAAACTAAACAAATATCTTTGAAAACTTATTAGCCACACCCTGTATATTTCCAAAATTAAAATTAACAAACATCAGAAAATAAAATTACTACTTTCAAATTCAACTTAATATCAAAATATTATACTTTATAACGTTTACGAGAATTCTAAACTCAATTCAACATCAACTATATTACATAATCCTTAATATTTATACAATTTTTAAATTCAACTAAATATCAGCAATATTACACATTCCTATTTCTAATGGAAATTGCTTCAAAATGAATTAATTGATTTCATAGACAAACCATTCAAAATAACACTATATAGCAATATTTAAAGTATAAAACAAACATTATCCTGTATAATATTAAAATAAAACATTGACACGTGCTACACTAATATATAAAAAAACGATAACGCGCAACGCGTTGGATCCAATGCTCATACGCAATTATTCACATCATACGCGAATCTTTTACTTATCTTAAATATGAAAATCATTTATCATAACACACACACGTTCATATATAAATATATAAATCATACACACATTAATAAATTGCATTTATATTACAAAAAAATAATAAAAATGGAAAGAACTGGCCTTATTTTTAATTCCAATTTCCACGAAGTAGTGAAATTGATTGTAGCAACTTCCAAAGAGGATCGGTATCACAGCTATGGTACCTCGTCTCCATCCAAGATTCCTTGCTACTGTCTTGTTCCATTACTTCCTCTAACAGACTTCCGCCATCAAACACGTGGCCGTCCTCAACGTGAGTTATGGAAAACCAATCTCTTGTTATAATTTGTACTACATTCCATCTGCCGACATCCGAACTTGATTAGTGCTCATTTTTAGGCACAATTAATATGATGGTAATAAAGATGAGTGTAATAAAGATGAGTGTAATAAAGAGACCTGAGGTGGTGGACGGTCTCCTAGTAATATAATATTATATTATATTCAATTTTATTTGTGTGATTTATAACATAACTTTGTTAATACGAGCGCCATTCTCTCGGGCGTTGTTCTTTCTTCGCTGCGCAAATTCATTCTCCCTCAAAAATTCTGCTACACCAACGGCCGTGTTAAATTTGTCTTTAAATGGACTTCTAATATAGGCAACTTAATTAGCCAATTTTGATTTTAAATTTAAATATTTAATTAAACATCTCATAAGATATCAAAAGTTGAAAAGTAAATGTTACAAGTTCCTTGGCAGTTATCCTTGGATTTCTGAACGCTTCCCCTTCGGGAAGTTTAGTACCTAATTTGCAGCATATTATTCGTTTGTGTGAACAGGCCAGAGTATCCGTCAACACATGCCAGTTCTAATTGTGCTTACTTATACTCGCAATTACCTATTATCTTCTTGAGGTAACAAATGTTGGTTCAGAGCCTATATTGAACATGTTTAGATTTATGCTCGAAATGGAAACAGACTACTATGAGATTCACTATGAAAAATTGTGACACCTTTATGGTCAATTTTAAAAACGTGTGATCTTGATAACACATACAGCCAGAAGAAGAAAACACGAACGACTTAAATGTTTTACATGCACGACATAATATTCAAGTATTGTTAAATATAAACAACATATAAATTAACTTAAAATAATTTGAAATATTAACAAATTATATCAGAATTCACAAAATTTCACGTGGAGGCTGTTTTGGATAAAACTAAATAATCCTTTACTGTCGTACAAATAGTCGCGAATTAATCCGAGATTGACAATTATTCCTCGCATCGGGCTAAAACGCGTCCAATATTTGGTATAATCCCGGATTAATAAACAACAGTTATATCTTCATCCTAGGCTTAAGAGGTGTTTCTACTGTTATGGGCAAGCTGCTGAAGTCTTGAAACTATGTACGATTTAGTTAATTAATTTAGTAGTGGAATAATTCATTAGTTATTGGAGAGCTTGATATTCTAAATTGTACATACACCTAAAGCAGTACAATTTTGCTCAAAAATGAATAAGGTAGAAGTAAATCACTTATCCTGTCTTCGTCGGCATCTGGCCAAGATAGATTTTTTGGTATTTGGTAACAATGTGAATAATAAAATAAGAACTCAGTTTTCAAAACGTTATTGAACTTAATAATATTACCAAAAAACTATACAGATTAAAATGAATCCAACAAATAAAAAGCAATAGTAGCAAATAAAATAAAACCAGTGAAATCAAAGAATGAAAAAAAAACTTAAGTCACGAACTCTTCGGCAATTCTTTTGGGCTTCTTCCCTTTTGAAGCTTGGAACTCTATTGTTTTCGGGGTCGTTTTCATATCCTCAAGGAAGCTATTATCTTCCCTTCCCCAACTTCTTGAGGTTGGTAGGGCGCCTTGTTAGGGTAGTGACTTCTTCCCTCATGCGGCTGTTGTGAGTGAGTTGCGCATTATTTATAAAATAAAGAAAAATAAAATGAATATACAAAATAAATACATATAAACCAATGTTATATCGACGTATGGGCGTGCTTCTTAACTCATTTTGGAAATTAGATTTTAATTAAGAGGAACTAAATTTCTATCGTGAGCAAGACAATCGGGCACCGTTGTTACGTAAGAAAATCTAAAAAAATATGCGCAAAAAAGGCTTAAACACCGGTGCACAGTGGTTCAGAACGCGTAAAACGCGATCGAAAATCATATTTTCAACTTCGTACAACGTTAAAATTGCAGTAATTTAATCTTAAATATTTAATCTATTTTATGATGCTAATATAGCAAAACTTATGTAAATAAGTTGCATACTTATTTACATAAGTTATGCTATATTTGCATCAAAGGTTAGTAAAATTGAGACGTTGCTGCGTATAGAAATTAGGGTTTAACACTGTACAAGCAAATGTGCTAATTTAATAGTGTCATTATAATATTGTTATAAATTGTTAAGTATATTAATAAGTCGCATTACTTATACTAGATAAGATTTATGTAGTATTAGAAAGTTAATTGCTTGTAAGAGGTAATCGGTTTATTAAAAATGCCTTAAGTTGAGGATTACGTTTAGTTCAACACAACCCATCACGGTAATTAGCTCATGTATGCTCAAATTAGCTATTTGTCTTTGTAAATTCAAGAAAATTAGCTGCCATTATTTGCCCATTCAGAACATATAAAAGAAAATCCCGCTAAGTACCCCATCAGTTGAAACTCAACTTTGAGTCGAACCTGCATGCAGATTATTTTGTGATGTTGTAAAAGATTGTGTTTTTGTTGTTGCATTTGAAAATAAGTCGATACAAGAAGAAATTATTATTTTCTCTGAATCCGTTTACTGCGATCGACCATCAACTTCGGGTATATCACGGGGGAAGTTTACGGTCTAAGGCTTTTTGAAGCCGAAGACTCCCGATCAAGACAAATTTAAACAAACAAAAAAATCCTGGCCTGATTCGCCATCCCCCTGATTACCCGACTAGCTCTTAATTTAACACAGTCACTTAATAAAAAATATAAATTATCTGTTTTATTTCACTTATAAATTTGTTATTAAAGGAATCAAATGCAAAGATTTGTTATTTACCAACAAACAATTTATTTACAAATATACAAACACCAAAATAATTATATAACAAATGGATTGTTTAAGATAACACAACAAAAACAAATGAACAAAATTACAAAGAGAAAAAACTACCTTCGAGTTATAAACCCTTATCTTATATATAATTGTCACAAAAATCGCACCCCTCCCCTACGATTTCCTGGCCGCACTAATCATTTTTCGCCCGTCCGCTCTTGGAGACACTTCGTGAAACCCGAATTAATAAATTGAATAATTGTAACAAATCAAAATTATTACTGGGTTCAGGTGATACATGATTAATAAATGTCATATTATTAAAGGTGCCGCAAATACACACGTATGCACTAATAAATGCAATTATCTGTACCGTGAATAAAAATAATATATGCAGAAAACAATATAAAGCTTCAGTTTGGAATGCAAACAACAAGCTGCTGAAACATGACAATGTTATTTTGTTGTAATAGATTTTTCTCATGGAAAAATCTAACCGTTGAAAACCTATTCCCATTCCATCATTGGAGCCATAGATGTTATAAATAAAAAATATCAATATATACATTACTTAACTAATTATTGATGAGTGATTTATATCACATTAAGGGTCTCAGCTATTTGGTTGTGCCTTCAGAGCATTGATTTGATCCGCGGTTTCCCTATAAACGCCGAAAATTGCTGTGACGTCATTTGTTTTTTGGAATATCCGAGCCAAATGTTGGTACGGCCTTTTGGGGCCAGGTGTTTGGCTGCGAGTTTACGTATTGACCGTTGTAAGCCACTTAGGTAGCTGAGAGAAAGGTCCAGTTGAGGATTATTTAAAATTGAATAACTGGCTGGAATGATAGCGTTTCTGTTTATGGCCGATTGTAAATATTATCCACGTGTACACTGATTTTACTAGTTGCAAAAATTTATAATTGAATTATGTCATAATCGAAATAATTCATTGTTATTCTCGTTTAAACAAAACGACGATAACAGGTATTCGAGGTCGTTTTAAATGAGTTTTGCTGAAAGTTCTGCAGTTATAAAAATGCGTAAAATCGAGGAGCTCAGAAAAAGTACTTCCGTTGAAGAACTTGTGCATGCTGCTGCATTGAAAGAACGAGAAAGTGGAGATATGAGTACTGCCGATTTGATAATTGAAAGTACTTCAACTACACAAAGTAGAGACAAACGTATAATGGAAACATGGAGGAGTCCCATCGGTAACACTTCTTAAACATGATTTAATCGAGAGACACAAGTAGGGGGAACTAGCCGATTCTAGAACCTCCTCTGACCTTGAGGGTCAGAGGAGGTTCTAGAATCGGCTAGTTCAAGGTCAGAGGATGCGCCTGACCTTGAACTTGATTGACCTTCACGTGACCTTGACCTTTAAACCTTGACATTCAAATGACCTTGACATTCAAATGACCTTGACATTCAAATGACCTTGACATTCAAATGACCTTGACCTTCAAATGACCTTGACATTCAAATGACCTTGACCTTCAAACGACCTTGACATTCAAACGACCTTGACATTCAAATGACCTTGACCTTCAAACGACCTTGACATTCAAATGACCTTGACATTCAAATGACCTTGACCTTCAAATGACCTTGACATTCAAATGACCTTGACATTTATATGACCTTCAAGCGACCTTGACCTTTAAGTAACCTCGACCTTTAAAATACGTGTTATCCTTTTAAATTAGGAGAGAGGGGACGCTGGAATTAAATAAATTGAATTGTAATAGATATTCGAAATTAGTTTTGTAAAGTGTGTTATCCTTGTGTTATTTACAATTTGCAAAAAAAAATGAATCCAGTGATGGTGCGAAGAGTAGGTAGAAGAGAACCTCTCAGCCTGCTGTATATAACTTTAAAAGTTATATGTCTCCAAATCTTGAAAAATAGATTTCAAATTCAGGAATTAGTAGTGAAGGGTCAGATCCCGAAGTCATTGGGATGCATTATGGAATATTGGTGGAAACACGTGAACTGGGTGTATTGTGACGAGAGACCTCAAAAGTTTTATGGAGAAAACCATCATCGGCTACCATTTAGATGTGGTGTTAGATTGAGTCGGTGTGTAGCAGTCGCCCTATTTGCCGAGAGTTTTGCCGCAGTCATGAATATTTGTTGGACTCGGAGATATATTGTAGTGGTGAAGAAAAAATTCTGGGTGGATAAAAATGGGGAGAGGTATTGCGTGCATTGTAGGGGGCTCGGTTACCGTCAGCCAAAACGTATTAAGTTTTTTAGAACTAGGTACTCTAAAACTGTTCTAATGAGTGGTGCTGACGTAGTACAATTCATTAGGCAGGAAAAAAGATACTGTGATTTCTGTTTTGCCATGCCACTGTTTGAGCTTGACGGCCAAGATTTATTTCCGAATATGTCTGACTCGGATTTATCAGACATTGATGATGATTGGCCGGTTTACTATGAGTTGTCAAGTATTTCTGAGTCAGATACAGACATGGAGGATACTGACGAAGATTAAATTGGTTAACCTTGAGTGGAGTGATGTCACTCAAGGTTAACCAGTTAAAATCTGCTAATTTAAAGAGTGGACCCCTTTTCGTCTCTCAGTTCATTGTAAGCACTCAGTTCGACTTCATCGTTCTTCATCATATAGTGTTTAAGTAAAATTTGTTTATTTACTACCCAATAGCACCATGTTTCCCTGCCTAGATTGTGGTAAGACTTTTTCAAGGAAAGACAATGTAAGGCGTCACAAGATAAATTCTTGTGTAGGAAGTGCAAAAGTAGTTCAAGAAAATCCTAGTACCTCAAATGCTAAGAAGCGATCATTGTCCGACGTCGTAACATGTGAAATTTGCAACGTACCAGTAAAGAAGAAATGTATGTCTGGCCACCTAAAAAGTGCTGCTCATAAGAATAATGGATTTATAATAGTTGATGATGGTGTAGAAAAGTTGGCATCTGCATTTGGGCAGAAAAGCGAAACATTTAGAGTGTCTGAACGTGGACATCATGTTGATATGCTCGAGTTTGCACATTTAATAAGAGAAAAAGTTCTGACATTAATAGAAGCTAAACGCGAAATATTTGGTAGTGTTAAAGTAAATTTGGAATGTGGAGGATTGTACTTTTTATCCAATAAGGAAAATGTGGAGATGAAGACATTTAATACCAAAAATAAAGTGTTAACAGTGGGCAGTGATGTTTACGGAAAATATTACGAGTTTATAGATGAAATATTAAATAAAATGTCCGAATTTCAAGAACGTGATTCAGGTATGTATATATAATTTGAATTAATTTTATTTATTTCCTACAAATACGTGTTGAATATAATATGTAAAGATTTTTTATGATTTGATTTAATTTAGAAAGTAATGATGAATTGTTTCTATAGGGTGGACATTATTTGAAATTTTGTATATGGAGGTGACCATAAATAAGTACAATCCATTGAGGGCGTCTACATATATAAACCTTCCGACGTCCATACAATCGAAGAAGGCCGTAATAAATGTGCAAAACAACGATCAGGCATGTTTTGCTTGGGCAATAACTTCTGCTTTACGATCTCCGACTGGATTATCTAACCGGACATCATCATACCCCCACTACTCTACAGTGTGTGACTTTTCGGACTTGGAATTTCCTGTGAAAATAAGAGACATCAACAAGTTTGAAAATAAGAACAATATTTGCGTGAACGTGTACGGTCTCAATAAAGAGATTCGGGATAATAAGGTTAGTTACGAAGTAGTACCATTACAAATTTCAACGGGATTGTGGAACGTTACAGTAAACTTATTGTATATAACGAATGATGATGGTGGTAATAGTCACTACTGTTGGATTCGAAATTTGTCACGTTTAGTAGGAAATCAGTTATCGTTACATGGACACGAAAAATTTATTTGTGACGGATGTTTATTATACTTTAGTTCTATAGAAAAAGTTACTCGGCATAGGGAAGAAGATTGCGGTAAAGTAAAAGCTGTTTTACCTGACACAAATTATCGCATAAATAGTCTGGGTGAAGAAGTACTGTCTAATATTTTACAATTTGAACATTACGAAAGGCAGCTGAAAGTTCCGTTTGTTGTCTATGCTGATTTTGAAGCATTATTATGTCCAGTGGATCAAGTAAAAAATAATATAATGGATAATGAATCATACACTATGAAGTGCTTTCGGCACGAACCATATGCTTTCGCATATTATATAAAATGTAGTTACGATGATTCATTATCCATTTTTAAAAAATATATCGGGAAAGATGCTGCTATTGAGTTTGTAAAGCAATTAGAAGAGGATATAAAGTACATTTATAATAATCACTTAGGAGTAGTGATACAAATGCTTCCCTTGACAAGTGCTGATCAGATAGAGTTTGAAAAAAATATTTGTCATATTTGTAAGAAAATAATTAGTAATGTAAAAGATAAAGTTCATGATCATGACCATTTAACTGGCTTGTTTCGAGGTCCTGCTCACTCGGTATGTAATGTCAACTATAAAATTCCAAAATTTATTCCGGTGTTTTTTCACAATTTATCAAATTATGATTCTCATATGTTTATAAAGAACATTGCGATGAATGGTGAAGATGTTGACGTAATTGCACAAAATAAAGAAAAGTATATTTCCTTTAGTAAAAAAGTTCACGTCGCAGATTCACAAGATATAAAAGGTAGAATGAGGCGAGTATTTATAAACTTAAGGTTTGTAGATTCTTTTCGATTTTTATCTTGCTCCCTTGCAAAACTTGGTAGTTATTTAGATGACAACCAATGTGAACAAGTACGAAAATATTTTCCTGACAACATTAAGTTCAATTTAGTAAGGCAGAAAGGAATATTTCCCTATGATTTTATGGATTCCTTTGATAAAATAAATTATTCGAAGTTACCAGAACGTGAAGCGTTTTATGATTCATTAACAGATTCTGATGTATCACATGATAATTATAACAGGGCACAGACTGTCTGGCAAGTGTTTAATTGTGAAACATTGGGAGATTATTCCTTACTTTATTTAACTTCAGACGTGTTACTTTTGGCCGACATATTTGAAAATTATCGCAGTGTTTCATTACAATATTATACATTAGATCCGGCACATTACTTTACGGCACCAGGGTTCGGGTGGGACGCTTTATTAAAAATGACTGGGGTTCAACTGGAACTCCTTACAGACGTCGATATGTTTTTCTTTTTTAAAAGGGGGATTCGCGGGGGGCTTAGTATGTGTTCTCATCGTAAATCCGAAGCAAATAATAAATTTTTAAGTGAGTTCAATGATACGCAACCAATATCTTATATTGCATATTTAGATGCTACCAACCTGTACGGTTTTGCAATGCAATCAAAACTGCCTACAGGTAAATTTCGCTGGTTGAATGCTCGGGAATTAGAAAATTTTGATGTTTTACAGATTGATAATAATTCTAGTACCGGTTACGTTTTGGAAGTTGACTTGGATTATCCTCAATGTTTACATGATACACATAACGATTTGCCATTTTGTCCTGAATTGCGTAACCCTGAAAATTCTAAACATAAGAAATTAGTACCAACATTGTACGATAAGGAGAAGTACATTATACACTACATGAATTTAAAACAATGTTTAAATCATGGATTAATATTGAAACGCACCCATAGAATTCTCGAATTTGAACAGAGCAATTGGATGCAGTCATATATTGATTTTAATACGGAAAAGCGAAGACAGTCAAGTAACGCGTTTGAAAGGAATCATTACAAAGCCATGAATAACATTGTATTTGGAAAAACCATGGAAAATGTAGAAAATAGAGTTGACATTCGTTTATTGAGTCATTGGGAGACGCGTTATAGAAAACCAGGGGCGGAAGTATTTATCGCGAAACCAAATTTTAAATCTACCAAAATATTTTGTGAAAATTTAATAGCTGTGGAAATGTCTATTGTAAAAATACATTACAATAAACCATTGTACGTAGGTTTTAGTATATTAGAGTTAGCTAAAACTGTAGTTTATAAATTCTATTATGATTTTTTAAAACGTGAGTATGGCGATAATGTTCGTTTGCTGTACACAGACACGGATTCATTAATAATTGAAGTATTTACTGAAAATATTTACGATGATATCAAAAATAATATTGAGCACTTTGATACTTCCAATTATCCTGAAAATAATGTTCATAACATACCTCGAAACAAGTCAGTTATAGGTAAAATGAAGGATGAATTTGCCGGTAATATTATTACATCGTTTTTTGGTACAGGAGCTAAAGCATACTGCATCAATACACTTTCACTAACTAAAAAATAAAATTGCTTTGTCTGCTACTGACGATAAACGTTACATTTTACCAGATAAAATTGGCACATTGGCTTGGGGTCATAAACAAATTAAACAAATTCAAGAAGATGAATGTATAAATCAAATATTAAATGAAGAATACGATAGGTTATATAATTAATTTTATGTTTTTAAGTTTTGTATAAATTGTTACCTTATACTTGTTTTCTATGTATTACGTTTGATTTATGTATTGTATATGTAGTAAATAAGATTGTATAAATTGTTCATTACGTATTTATATTAAAGTACATATTTTTGTATATATAATTTGTTAATGTATTGTATAGGTTGTAAATAAATTGTATATATTTTAAAAAAAGTTGTTTTATTTACTTAAAACGAATACACAGGCAATAAAGTTATATAACATAATTACAACACATTTTTCTTCGATATCCAGGAATTGTGTGAGCTATCCAATCCTAACCACTTGACGAGAACTTTATTTCCCTTACGTCTTATTACTTTCTCTACCAAATAAACATCAGGGTGTGCGACTTTCTTCAGTTCCACTTCATAGAATCCTCCAATAATATTTTCACCTTGTGCATCCTGCAGTAGATAGGTTCGCGGCATTGTATTTTGCACTTTAGAGATTTTAAATATTTCGTTTGACCAATTAGGTGTATAGTTTTTGGAGAAAGCTTGGCGGTGTTTACTTATTCTTACATGATCACCTACATTGAATTTCCGAGGTAGTGTATCAATCATTTTTAATGAACTATACACTGTATTCAAAAGATGCTTTGCATTGCGATTATTAACATCTTTCGGCTTCATTCCAATTGTTCTATGTACGCTATTATTGTAGTTGTTTATAATAATTGGTAGTAAGTCCAACCATTTATATGTACCTTGCAATGAAAACGCTTTCCACATCCTTTCCTTGATGGTTCTATTAAATCTTTCCACAATGGAACTCTTTAATGTTGAATAAGTACTGTAATGATTGATATTGTACTGTTTAAGAAATGTTTTGAAGTCTGCGTTGTAAAATTCTTTGCCATGATCTGTTTGAATGTTTTTCGGTATGAGTTTCTTTTTGTCCAGTATTGTTTGCATTGCTCGCGTCACTTCCTTCCCAGTCTTAGTCTTTAAAGGTACTGCCCATCCAAATTTAGAGAAAGCATTTATAACCATTAATATATACTTAAATCCCTTGTTCTCCTTTGAATACGGAATCATTTCAACTAAATCTGCTTGATATAAATCTTTTAGTCCCTTCAGAATAACACGACGCCTTTTAAAGTTTCTTCTAGCCGGTGCATGCAGTTCCTTCACTACGTCTTGCTTAATTTTAGACATTATCAGATTCAATTACTATATCAACGGCCGATGCTGATGCTGGTCTGTCTACAAATCGTCTAGTTATTTGAATTTTATCATTGAGTTTCAATGTTACAAGATTTTTTTTTAGTTCGGTCCTGTAGGGTTGACCATTAATTCTGACCCAAACGTTGTCTCCATACATAACTACCTTCACTACTTTACCACTGTACACCTCATTAACAAACGTTGAGGTTGCTGCTTTATTTGTAATTTGATAAATCCCAGGTTCTGCTTCGTGGCCAGTAGTCCACAATCCGATGACTTGTATTGATTTTCGCGTTGACTGCTGCTTTACATCATCTTTCAACTTTTGAAAATGTCTATGTTTTGAAATGCTGTGTCCGTAAAGATGTTTACCAAATTTGTCTACAGACATGGTAGCACCGGTAAGATGTTCACCAAACTTATTAAGAGTCATATAAGTAAACTAACTGTATCCTGGCTGCACACTGAATGACGAGTATATTCAAAGAATATGTTTTTATACAATAATTTTTGCCTCTTTTAATTCTTCGATTATTGAAACAATTTCATTGTTGTGTGATGAATTTCCTGCATGCTGTGAAGCTATTAATAAACGTAACCTATCTACAAGTTCATTGGGGTCATCCCAATGTTTGTACTCGATAGTGGATCCTGGAATTAATTGCCTTTTCATTGTGTTTTTCTCCAGAGATCCTCCACTCTTCCATAATTTTGCCCACCAAACCTGGGGTCTGTCACCCATTAAAATTGGTTTTACTATTGACACATACTTGTACCCTCTGTTGGCTGCAATCGCTTTATTTGGATTATATTGTACACGCGCGGCATTAGTTCGTTGCAATATATCTCTGTAGTTTCGGCTATCCATTAAAGTAAATTTTGAAGGTTTTTTCTTAAATTAGAGTTCATACAGTCCTTTTGTTCCCGTATATATCTGATTATTTATCTTTATGTCTCGTCCTTCGAATTGTATTTCAGAATTTCCAACATATAAATTTCCGTCAACTTCATGTACGCCATATTTTTCGTCGCGGTCAGCTTTTGTATGTGTTTTGAAATATATGAGAAATTGTCTGGGTAATTCATCAAATTGTTGTAATATATTTTGCACTTCTGGGCTATTCAATTGTTCTCTAAAACTTTGCTGGGCATGATACATAGGAAGTGTTACTTCTCCTTCATCATCGTCATCACTATACGCATGTTCTTCTTCTTGTTGTTCAAAATCCGTCTTTGAATCATCATGCTTTTCTACAATTTGAGTTGAATTAAATGGGGCACTTTGTATCACTTCCTCATCATCTAAAAAACTAACATCTCCTTTCCGTTGAAGGTTTTCTGCAGTAGGTGTCATTAAGGTATCGTCGAGTAATTCTTTTTTCGGTTCGTGGTATATTTTCGAAAGTTTTCTTCTCCTTTTAATGTTAAAAGACTGTTTTGGAGATGGTGCGTAGGCTGGTTTAATTTGTGATACATCGAAGTCATTATCATCATCTTCTAGAAATTCACTGGGTTCTAGTCGATTAGCCTCAAGTTTACTTGCTATTTCTTTGAGTGGCTCACTGAGGGGTGAGAACGTAGCTTCAAGATGTTGTTTAGACTCAGCTATGTTTGATTTCAAGGTTCTAATTTTATCACGTAGAGAAGTGCGAGCTTCTGCAAGTTGTCTAGCGACATTTTTGTCCATTGTGTTATCGAAGTACACACTTATACTGAAAGGGTAAAGGAAGTTGTACCCAAATTTATACAATTATAAATTTGTCAAAACCCTTGCGGTATCTCCCTTCCTCTTTACCACAGTCTAAATCAATTACCAATACATCATGAGGATTGACCCAACACGTTTGACAAATGTCCTTAAATTCTTCAAAAGTCATGTCCCCCGTAAGGTGATCATCATATATATGTTTCAAATGCATTGCATCTTGTCGAAAAAGTATTAACAAATTGCTATTATCTCTAATCAGCTGCTTTAGAATTGCACTGTAACTCTGGCATAAGTAAAAACAGTCAATATTTTTATGTCGACCGTATGAAAAATAGTCTTTTACTGTATTGTGACCTGTGGGTGGCACATCATCAAATATTACAATGGAATATTCATTTATGCATGTCGGAACTTCTAGGCTTGCGATATCCGAATATTCATAATAACCACATTCTGGAATCGTTTTCATTAATTCACGTAGAAATGTATATTTCTCTTGGTACAATGAATTTGAACATAAATAAATATTTAAATATCTTAACCCATGCCTTGCAATAAGTAGTGTAAGAAGTATGTTGGTTTTTCCGCATGCACTCGGTCCTATAATTAAGCCTCTCTTACATTCACCTCCGAAAAGGTCACTGTGTTTTTTAAATCTCGGATGTTGTAATAATGCATTATCAAAATTTTGTATCGGTAATGATAATTCATGTGAAGTTACACTTACGGGATGCATGTCATCTCACCAAGAAGGTTTTTACTGAACTAAATATGGAATACAATAAACTGGACAATTTATGACCTCACCTAGATATTTTGATTGTGGAATGTAGCTGCTCATTATTAAGAAAGAAAAAAAACACTTTCAATTTCTTATTGTATATTTTAGCATACATATTAATGAACATGTTTGAATATATAAATACATTATTAAGTTGTTCGCCCGAAGTAGCGGTAAAAATTAATTCTGCGTTTTATAAATTATAGACTTCACCTACATATTATGATAATAAGGATTTATTTTAGGATGAAGGAAAATATTCACACGTTTATTCTTAAACATTTATTTATTACTTGATGTACATATATTTGGTTATCCTAGCTGTTTTTTTATAACTTTGGTTTTTTTCTAGGCGTATTATATTGTAATAGCTTTGATTTTTCTTTTTTCTAGCCGAGTGAAAATTATTTAAGGTTCAAATCAGCAGCGAATATCCGTGGTAACAGGGAACGAAACGTTGACAGAAGTCATCAATGATTATATTCCCTTACATAATATCTTATTGTTGCTATGATCCTTTGCACGGTTTCCTTTTCGCCTCTAATTTGTCTTAATTGCTCTTTTAGGTCGGGCAACAAACCAGGATTACAATTAGACATATTAGCGGCAACGAAATTTAACGATTCAATCATGTTATTTACACGTGTTTCGCTTTCACACAAAGTATCATACAACTTTTGATAAAATGTAAGAGAATTTCTTACTTGGCGACTCCTATTACCGACTTGTCGAGCAATCGATTGACTGTAAGAATTGATGACAGGAGACACGGGCCGGGACGAGGAATTGATGACAGGAGACACGGGCCGGGACGAGCTTGGAACAATTACATTTGAAGGGATTTCGTTGGAAGGGAGTGAGTTACAAGGGATTTCGTTAGTTACGTTAGTGGGTGGTTTAACTGTTATATTTTCCAGAACGGTAACTTTTTGCACATTCACAGAAGTTACCGATGTCTGGGAGAGGATTGTAATTATTTCGGGTTCGATTTCGGGTTCGATTTCAGGTTCGATTTCGGGTTCTGGAATGGATGATACATTCATTAATGATATTTTGGGATGGGAGCGAGTACTGGTTGACGGTGCAGTTTGTTGGGGGTGGGTAATCGATATACTCGACATCGATTCAGGAACCGCCAACAGTCTTCGAAGTACAGATCCTTGCTGTACGTCACTTCTGTCAACGTTTACTGTTCTCCTCCTGTTTCTCATCATGTCCCTCTCGGCACGACGTCGCTGCCTGTACTCTTGTTTTGGCAAGTAATTTCCATATCGCCATCTGTTGCGATTAGAATTAGACGACGACATGTAAAATTGCTGCCCGCTTGCCAAGGAACTTACATTTCCCCGCATTGATGTACTCGCAACATTCTCAGTATCACTTGTATCTTTACTAATACTGAGAATGTCAGCGTCAACCATGGCTTGATTCAGTACATCATTACGGGGTGATGTGCATTCTCGTCTATGAGTTGCAGTCAGCCACCTAGCGCCAGGAGTAACAAGATTCAAAAAATCTGTCATTCCGGAATCTGTAAAAAAAAGAAAGAAAAATACATAATTATACTTTTTCATTTATTTCAGTTCCAATGTATGAAAAATTAAATATTATATAAAAAAATACTCACTCGCTGCTGTTTCACCTTCAGCGGCAGAAATGGTTGCGGTCGGTCTGCACGCTCCGTCTGGTACCAGATTTTCGCCGGCCGGGCTTGTAACGGCAACGGTCCGTCTACGCGTTCCGTCCAAGGTGGATTTACGGCGGCTGGAATTTCTGCTGGCGGCGGCGTGCGGAAAGAACCCAAATACCATTTCTCCATGCTATCGTCTAGCATATCGTATTTCTTGTCTGCTTAGTAATTAACATGAAATTTACATTTGTCTAAATCACGTAGTGAATATATTAAAGACATTTTAAATAAAAAATACAATTCAAACGATTTAGAATGGAATATATGAATATGTTAGAATATTTTAACGGCATAAAATAGTAGTTATGTAAAGTAGGTTCAACGTTTGTAACACTTACCCATTTTTCGGTTTGTTGTTGTTGTTGCTGCTGCGTGCTGCACTGTGGCTTTTCTATGCGGTTTTCCTCATTTATATAGCAAAAAGGGGCGTGGAAATGGGCGTAGGGGGCGTGTCTTGGTGGGGGAAATTATTTTTGAGGTCAAAAAGTCGCAACCCTGGGGGGGGGGGGGGGAATTTTGTATCCCCACTCCTTTTTTCCCACTCCCATCCCCTCTGCATTGAAGGCGTGTTAAAAGGAGGAGACGTTGGTAAGGAGGAGTGGTCTGTAAAAAGAAATATTCTTCTCCTCTCCTTTTTTCCTCCTTTCTTTTTTCTTTCTTTTTTCCCTTCCTTTCCTTCCTTTCCTCCTTTTTCCTTTTTTCCTCCTTTTTTCCTTTTTTTCTTTTGCTCCAATTGGAAAAAAGACCTCATTGGTCATTCAATTAACTTAATTAATAAATAAATTGTTTGAAAGAAATTTTAACAATAAAAATTAACACTTTCTTCAAATTGGGTTACAGGAATACAAATAAAACATTATTAATATACTACAATATCTTTATTAAAAAACGTTAGTTAATTTACACTTTTTGATTAATTTCTAAATGTTTAAAAATACATCCATGACAATCTTTTCTTGAAGGGGCAGGGCCATCGATATGAGTGCGAATGTTGTCTTGGTTATAATGCTGCAAACAAGGGAGCTTCTCCCTTAAATCTTGATTTGTTCGATAATGTGATGGCAATTGATGCCACAACATGGCGACGTTTTGAGCGGTCATCCTTTTCAGTATGTAGTTCAGGGGCAGAAACTCAAGATCTTCATCAGTAAGACTTGCAGTACCGAAATCCTTTTCGTACTTTTCTATAACTTCCCAAACTTTGTTTATAATCCATTGTCCATATGTTGAACGAATTATCCAATAACCCAGACTTGTCATCATGAACAACACAAATGCACTAGCAAAATTGTACAAGTTCACGGTTTATATATCTACACCTTTACATGATGACTCCTCCTCCTCCATATCATTTGATTTCAATAATTACGTATAAATGGAGTTAATTTGTATACATTGGTAAGTGCACACACACAATCACTTGATGTATGAAATGTACAATACGGTAGAGTTTTTTGTATGTTTGATATGTTATCACTCACTTCAATTACTGGTTTATCAATTACTTTGCTGATATGCATTGCTTTTTCGTGACCCTTTACATATATAGTACCTATATTACGAGTCAAACTTTGCAAAATTTCTTCAAAATTTTCCAATGGTACAAATCCGTCACTCCATTTTAAACAGTGATGATTTCTTGTCAACCAATCGACAGTCCGTTTATCTCTTCTACTTAAAAACGTATATTCATAGGGAGGTTTGAATATGAAGTGGCTTATGCATCCTTTACTATCACAACTTGCTACTTCTTTAGGTATAAAATGATTTTTTCTTACTTGAAATCCTTGTATATCAATAATAATATATTTTTTTACTTCCATTGCAAGCCACTTGCACTTCACTTACTAGACACTCTGCCTTCGATGATGATCTGCACTAAACTGATTATTACGTAAATATAATTGCAGTAGTATTCTTACAATAACTCCTTAACAACTTTCGTAAGAGGAGTGTAGTAATACGCTTTATCGTGTAAAATTAGGCAATACGCTGATGTACCCGCTGGTACAGCCTCTTTCGTATTAAATTCCACTTTGATTTCTACGGCACTTTTATGAATAGTGTCCGCTTGATACATGCAGTCAATTCCTACTAGCGGTGCAACTGCTAAATATTCCTTAGGAGAAAACATTGGTTCACTTTCCTGTACATAGTAAGATTGTTGAAACCTTGCATACATGTCGTATAATATGGCATACTGATTTTTTGTATAATCAACATTAAGATTATCATAAGGGTAACGAATTCCGTTTAAGTATACATTCAAATTATTTAATTTTATATTATCAAACTTTGACATACTCTTTGATACGTTTCCCTTGCGCGCCTTTTGAAATCCAATTATTATAAATCTTGGTGTTTCCAGTTGTGATGAAGTTTTTACTGCCCAGGTGTGTTTCGTTGTTTCCGGTAGTGAAGGATACTCATGAATTTCCCAACTTCTGAATGGTATGTGGATGTCGACATTCTTCTCTGTTAGCTTTGTTAATGATAATTGCTCACGAAGGCCCACGGTAACATGAGGAACCCTCCATATCACTTTATCTATAATAAGTTTCACTTTCTCACCTTTAGATGCCTCAGGTTGAAGAATTACATCATTATCGTCGTTATTCCTTATTAATATTAGCTCTTGCCTCACATTCAAAACAACTTTTTTATAATCTTCTGCAAATCCTAATAGTGTTCGTAACGGTACACTAAGACTAAAGTGGCCGTTTTCATCTAATGCATCGCATGTCTCTGCATTTTCTGCCCAACCAGCATTTTCCAATTTTGTTATTTCATTTTTTGTAAACGAAAAGTATCCCTTCATAGTCGATGTGACGCCAAGATTCCTCACAGAGTCAATCTGAACTCCGTTCATTAAATATCGAATATCACTAAACATGAACGCTACTGGATTATTTACTAACTTTGCAGTCTTACTAGCTTCATTTTTATCCACTTTTCGAACACTCCCTTCTACATATAAATAGCTTTCACCAGGTATAGTATAATTGTCTATTTCCGGAACATTAATTCGTATTTCGTCATTATGATCAAAACTTGACGATCCAAAAGGTTGATGTGTATGATATTCGTAACTTACTATAGAGTTATTTGTTTTTATCTTCTCGGTCACATTTAATATATCCATTATATTTATTATTGCTTCAATAAAGTAAATCCCAAACTGCTAAGATATTTTCTATTTCGTTGTGTTAACGGTTTCACTTCTCTTCTTACACTGGAGGATACCTTACGACTGTCCTTCCATTTATACTTTCCTAATCTATCCATCGTTAATACAGAAGACTCTTTTTTTCTTTTCAATTTTCCGTATATTTTCATAGTGAAAAACGAATTCAACTATTCCACTCGCCTTAGATGTACGCTTACCGTTATTTCCTCACTTCTAAAATTTACTAAATTGTTCGACTGATCCAGTACTCGCACTTTCAATGAACTGATAATTTTTCCCGATACCGGTAAATATATACGTTCCTGTGGAGATTCAATTATTTTGAAGCCTGCCGGTACTTTTGGGAAAAAATGGTACAACACGTGAACAGGTTCTCCGTTATTATAAGATCCACTTACCACATTGCAATATATTTGAATTGCGTTTACTTTATTAATATCAACAATCTTATGAGATTCGCAATGTTCCCCTTGCATAACAATATCTCTTTTAAATCCGAGTAAAGATCCAATAGTATTCTTTTTTGAGAAATCAATCAGCACCGAAGTCTTTATACTCACTTTTTGCGTATTACTATTTCCTCGAATACGGATGAGTACATTATATTGTTTATACTTATCTAACAGTTCTTTCTCTATGTACTCATTAATGTCCTCTATATCATAAATTCCCATAGGTAATGTAATTACGTGCCATTTATTATCACTCGTCTTGAAATGAAATAAATTGTTTGTCTCGTCCACATTTGGTATTGAATTAAATGATTCAAAATTCATTAAAGCCATCTCATATTCTTCATCTTCATTTAAATATATTGCCGGATTGAAATCACAACTCAATTCCGAACTTTTACCACTTAACGTGAACGTATAAGCGTGCGATGTCTTCTCCATGGCTTTCGTTCTATAAGTAAATACAATAACTTGCTACACTTCCTTATTAATGGTTTAACAAGAATTTCAGACTAAGCTGCCCACAATTTGTTTCAGTATTTTTCTGATACTTTATGTAATTGTAAGATATTTCATTTTCACCATTATTTGATAAGAAATATTCTTCTACCTCCTTCGGCGGTCGAAGATCTCCATAACTATCAAAATATTCGACAGATTTTCCACGTTTTTTATAAGCTACCCAATGAGTTCCTTGACCTTCCTCATTATCTAAATTGATGATGCCGCTTTCAAGCTTTCGAATTCTTTTCGGTAATGCATTCCTCATAAACACACCTCTGAAATAAGGTATGTGATGTTTCTTTGCATACTTAATAATATCAATATTAGTTAATGGTCTACGAAGGAACTCAGATCTTAGTTTTTTGAATTCAAACCCAAGTACAATCCACAACCCTTCTTATACGGTTTTATGTAAAATCCTGAACCAATTGCTTTAGCTTCCATTACCCTGTTATGTCTTGCCTCTTCCTTTTGTTGCTCATTAGCAGCCTTAGCATCATTTACTGCCTTCGCAATAGCTGCAGCACCGCCACCCAAGGATCCCAAAGCGCCCAATGCCGCAAATAATGGTATTAACGGTAGAAATCCTCCTTGTTTAGGAATAGGTATCACCCTACGTCTAGGTCTACCAATACCTCTTCTATTTCGTTTTAAAACATTATACGCAATTTTTACAGATCCCTGAAGACTTTTGTCGGGACTACGTTTAATCGCTCTCTTTGCAAGCTTCATTGCTTTGGCAAATGATAACGCACCACCTCTACTGATTCTTCTCCTTCTTTTTATCTTTTTAGTTTTTAGTTTTCTCCGTCCATGTCCCATACCCATAGCAGTTTTTGCCTTCATTACTCCAGCAACTGTTAGTGAAGCTGCTTTCTCACCTAAACTTGCACCACTACTTGTTATTCTACTCTTTGCAACTTTGTATAATTTTTTATCTGCCTCGTGTCGTTCTTTTAAGTTGTCAGATTTACTATAAGCAATATCGTGCACTTTACAGGCTTCGTCCAATACGTTTATACCACTGTCGCCCTTTGCCAACCTCTTTTGCAATTTAGTTCCCGGACCGCAAAAATTATATCCAGGTAAATGTACTTCGAAGGGAAGTTTATTTATTAATTTGTTTAACAAACCACTACCTTTCCGCTTTGGTTCACGATTGTAACTAACCACATTTTGACCAAGCATCACTTTTTATACGGGTTCAAACACACAATAAACAAAACGCAATTAAAATTTGACACAGTTTATTTTCTTAATTAATGCAGTACAAACATGTCTACTTCATCGTAATCCTTTCTATACTAAATAAAATACTATACTAATAAAATACAACTCGCATTATCCTAATATACCTACTAACTATTCATAAATCTATTACAATATATTTTATTTCTATGGTTTTCACTCAAAACATTTTTTGATTCAATTTCAAATCTTTTAATACGTCTATTAAATCTACATCTATCCAACGCACAATTTATCCAATCACTTTTCCTTGCCTCTCTATAAGCGTACAACCAGACATAAAGGGCGTGAGTTTTGTTCTTACTTTCACAAAATGTTACGGTTTTTGTTTTCTCCATTATACGATGCATTTATGGCTTGATGTAAATCTAAATCGTACATTATTTTATCAATTCCAGAAGTCATCATTTCCTTAAAAATCGCCACTTGCTCAGAACAGCTCCCATTAAATACAGTTTCTAAGCGTTTTCTCAAATCACCTTCAAAATTTGGTAATAAATCCAAGCAACGGTAATAAAAGTCACCGAAATCTAAATTTTTTAATAACTCCAATCGGAATGTTACATCACTTAATTTCCAAACTTCACGAAGACTTTCATACGATAAATACACAGAGTCAGTTCCAACTGTTGCTTTCAAGACTTTGCGATAATTATCAACATAAATAAAAGACACACTTAATTTGTTTATATTTATATAATTATCTAGATTTTTTGTATTAATTGTTCTGTTAAGACAATCTTTAGCTTTATTAAAATCACTCCATGTTTCTGAATCTAGTGTTATGCCTTGACCTCGATTTCCCATTAATCGGATAACAGGTTCAAAATTTAAATCACTGTCCAAACCAACACATATCCACTTTGTTTTACTTTTATTCAAAAAATATGTTACTGGAGCTAGGAGAGGTTTCAAAACATTTTCTTTTTTTCTTTCTGGTGTATTATTAGTACACTGATCTCCATTTGCACATTCTTGATTATTACTTGCAATTAGTGGTTCGCGTTCTTCTTCGCCAAAATCATGAAACGAACAGATATTCAAATTTGGTAACTCCAATTCTGGTTCTTGTAAAAATTGTTCAAAAACCCTTCCTCTTCTCCACCTTCTAGTCCATGAAGACTGCCCAACGGTTGTTGACTCGGCAATTTATTTTCATTACTCCGATTACGATTTGCATCTTTATTAGTCCAAGTTCTCATCGAATACGGCTGGTAGCGTTGCACTAGATGTAAATTACATAATTATATATTAGTGCTATTTACTTTTTAATATTAAGTCATGTACTACTTACTTGCTTTTTTGATATTGACGATGGAAACTTAAATGATGCACTGCGAAATATTTTCAAAATATCCTTACTTTTATACCTAAAATCCGACTCGGAAAATAAAAAACAATAATACACCATGACCTTCACCGACCGCGTGTTAATGTCAAGATACAAATAATCTAATACATATTCAAATCACTCCTCACCGGTCTTAAATATCACTCCGCACCGGTGTTCAATGACCCAACTCGTTTTCTCGCATCAGAAAAAAAAAAACACGGCAAACATAATGCGGAGGCAAGTTTGCCCGTCTCTAAAACTTTGTGTGACCGTATGTTATCCCATTCGCGAAATACATTTTGTTTATAAAAAATATTTGTTATTAATAAATAATTGTTATTAATTAATACATTATTATTAATAATTAATTGTTATTAATAAATTGTTATTAATAAATTATTATTAATAATAAATTATTATTAATAAATAATTATTAATATAAAATTATTAACAATTAATATTAATATAAATGAGTTATATTTTATAAATTACCCAAATAAGATTATGCCGTCCATATGTATGCTCCCCTATCAAGTTTATTGTCTATATTAGAAGCTATTTACTCATTTAAGGTCATTCACCATTGGACCGTCGTAGGGGTAACATCACGCATCGCTCCTAGCTGATCTTCTAACATAATCTTAAATTATGGAACCGTACTATGAATGTCTAATAAGGTAGCCCTTTATTGGGATCAAGGTCGCAGTTCCAGGCCTCCGACACCAATAAAGGGTCCCCTTACTGGGGCCAAGGTCAAGGGAGGTACACTCAATTCTGGAACCTCCTCTGACCTTGACTCCGACCTTCACCTCCAGTCGATTCTGGGACCTCCTCTGACCTTCACTCTGACCTTGACCTCGACAGGGGTCAAGGTTGGGGTCAAGGTCAGAGGAGGTTCTAGAATCGGCTATCTCCCTCTACTACTATCCAAACAAAAAATCAAGAAGACTTAAAAAAATTAAAATAGTGCAGTTATTCAATTGCCTCTATAATAACAAACTGAAACTAAATGAGACAAAATGGATACAGAAACATATTTTTTGCTAAACATCAGAAATATTAAGAATAAATTTGATGAAATTAAAATTCTCCCTAAGTTACACAATCACTTAAAATTTATTGCACTTACAGAAACCTGGCTATACCAAAATGAAACTGATTTCTATCGAATACAAAATTACAATTCATTTCATAATTGCAGACATTCAAGCGGTGGAGGTTTTTACTTATTTACTTACTTATTTATTTACTTATTAATACATTATTTCATCTGTAAGAAAATAATTAATAAAAGAAGATACTCTCCGCCACCAGGTCAAGAATTTTTTCTTGACTTGAGGAGGCATATTCAAAAATTAAAGTCGGAGGAAAAAAAGTCTTCTGCAGATAACATAAAACTGTAGATTGTCCTAAGGCTGAACAATATTTATTTAAAAAAAAAACAAAATTTAAAAAAGATTTCAGTATTCTATCAACTTCTAATACTAGCTGAACACAATGATCTCGTTTGAAATTTCATTTTGAATTTTTTTTTTCAGTTGAATAAAATATCCTGTGTCTGCATCCCTTGTCATCTTCCGATTTATTGCACCGTTATACAGAAGTTTTAAAGCAAATTTCAGTGTTTAATATTTTTTTATTATTAGCTGAACATAATATCATAACAACGTCACAATAACCTCTATTGTGGAGGCACAAGCTAGGAAAGGAGTCCGCCAAGGAGTCCAATAGATCAAGGCCAGCCTAGAGAAAAGTTGACAATTGGTGCAAACAGAAGCGACTGACAATCAATTCCCAAATAACACAAATTGTCATCTTCACAAAAAGACGAGCACTGCAAGGCCTTATTCCTTCCGGAGAGTAATCTTCGACGCCAAAATGACGTGGAGACCACATATCACAAAAGCCACCAAAAAGCATCAATAGCATTGGGAAATACAAGATACTGATTCCGCAAAGAGAGGACCACTGGGCCGAAAGCCAACCTACCAAAGCAGAATCATACTGGTTCATGGACGGCTCAAAGACCGACTAAGGGGTAGGAGCAGGTATATACGGTAGAAAACCCGAGACAAAGATTTCTGTCAGTTTCACCAAGAACAACGCGGTATTCCAAGTAGAGACGATAGCACTTCACCACTGCACAAGAGAAATAGCAAGACAAGACACCAAAAGTAAGTCAATT
This sequence comes from Ontholestes murinus, assembly GCA_963969525.1. Classification (NCBI taxonomy): domain Eukaryota; kingdom Metazoa; phylum Arthropoda; class Insecta; order Coleoptera; family Staphylinidae; genus Ontholestes; species Ontholestes murinus. The sequence continues at coordinate 48,770,300 of OZ018395.1, forward strand.
GCTATCTTTTTCCGATAACCAGGCGCTGCTAAGAGCACTAATCACTAAGGTCGAATCTAATCTAGTGTAGGACTGTATACGTGCTCTTAATGAACTTGGCTGTCACAAAAAAGGAACAATCACATGGGTCCTAAGACACGCAGGACATCTGGGATTGACAAAGCAGACGAAGGCTCGTCAAAAGCAGTAATTGGCCCGAGACCCTGCTGGGGAATCTCCAAAACCGCAGTCAAACAATCCATAAAAAATGAGTGGACACAGGCCCATACCTGGTGGACAAACTCACCAGGACAGAGACAGGGGTTGAGA
>OZ018395.1:48770808-48993575 GCA_963969525.1 Ontholestes murinus
GTGTGTCCCGTTTGAAGACGCATCATAGGGAATTCCCATGTAAAATTTTCAATTGCAGTTTGTATCTCTATTATTGAACGAATATTATCAAAATAAAATTAGAATGATTCTTTTATCTGTTAAGATTATTTTGGAGGTTTTATTTTTGTTTCATCTTTAGTATTAAGCGAAATATAGCTTAGGAAGTGTGAAGAAATTTTCGATAAAAAAATCCTCAAAATAGTAGTTGCTATGAAATGTCAGTGTTTGTCATCTAAATTGATTAGGCCACAAACACATAATTCAATTCAAAATAAGTGCTTACGCCACAAAAGAAAAAGTTAAGATCATTAAATTGAGTTTTGGCAGACATTTGTGACTTATTTAGTATAAATTTTGAAACCTGTCCAGGATAATGGTTGTATAAACGACGAACATATTGTTAGGAATAAAGGGAGGAAATCTGAAGAAACTGTAACAAATGTGTTGCAAGGATAACAGTACATCTAACAAAAAGTGTAAGCTTATATTTACCGACCCCGTAAAAGACAAATCATAAAGAACTGAGCAGTGGATCCTGATTCAAGATCTAAATTATTGTGGAAAAGTGTAACGGGAATAAGAGATTTCCAAATAGTGTGTGTTTTACAGATGAATGTACTTTCTATTTGGTGTCTAATAATAACGAACAAAATAATCGTCAATGGTCTCAAAACATTCTTCATATTGTAACATCAAGAAGTGAATATCCACAAAAACTTAATGTATGTTTTATTTTTATTGAAAGCAAATTAAAGTATTTATCGGTTTCACTTTATGTTTATTCTTTACAAAAGCATTCTTTCTAAATTTGGAATAGTATAATAATTATAATTTAACTGAATGCTGTTTTGAAATTTTGTAGAAAATAAATGAGAAATACTAAAGAGAGTTTTATTCTGTTTCGGGAAATTGTACCTTTGAGTTAACTCGTTTCAACAAGAATAATGAATTTGTGTCTTTGAACTCGCCATCTGTAATTTTAGATGTTATACACTGACTTTTCAAAGCACTGAACGTTTCCTTCTGTGTTGTAAGCACACATTTAAAATTAAATTATTTATTTGTGGGTTATAGAATTAATATGACAAGCACTGACTTTTCACAGCAACTACTATTATGAGGATCTTATTATCAAATATTTGCTTACACATTTTAAGGTATATTCTTGTTGAAACGAGTTATCTTAAAGGTAATATTACCCGAAACAGAATAAAACTCTTTTTAGTATTTCTCATTTATTTTGTTCAAAATTTCAAAACCGCATTCAGTTAAATTATAATTATTATACTATTCCAAATTTAGAAAGAATGCTTATGTAAAGAATAAACATAAATTGAAACCGATAAATACTTTAATTAGCTTTCAATAAAAATAAAACTAACCACCCTATTTTTAAAAGACCATACATTAAGTTTTTGTGGATATTCACTTCTTGATGTTACAATACGAAGAACATTTTGAAACCATTGACGATAATTTTGTTTGTTATTTTCAGACACCAAATAGAAAGTACATTCATGTGTAAAACACACACTATTTGGAAATCTCGTTATACTTTTCCATAATAATTTAACAACATTTAGATCTTGAATCAGGATCCACTGCTCAGTTCTTTATGATTTTGGCTTTTATAGGGTCGGTAACTATAAGCTTACACTTTAGATGTACTGTTATCCTTGCAACAGATGTGTTACAGTTTCTTCAGATTTCCTCCCTTTATTCCTAATAATTGTTGATTGATACGGCACTTTCATTTTCTAATTTGGATAATATTTTATAACTTGAACCTTTTTTTGGTTTTTAATTTCGATATGGCATTGTCGAGTTATTGACGTTTTTCTGAAAAAAATGTAAAAAGCGAAGGTTCACAAAAAAAAATTATTCTGTGGTTCTATTTAAAATTTAAGAAATTTTCTTTTTCCTATGGTTGGTCATAGGTACCAGTGTTAAAAATTTTCACTTTTGAGGAACCCTGCCTTTGTATCAGACACGCCATTTTCTAAAATTTAAAACTCTTGTTTTTTTAAATGGAATCATATATTTTTTTAAATTTTATATTATTCTGTATCTAATTTCCTACACAAAATATTAAGCATACCCTATACCTAAAATTGATGTATTTCAAGATATAAAAGGATTTATATTTCAAACAGTTCTTGACTACGAATTTGTTTTTGAATAGATAGCTATGACTGAAAAAAATGCATCTGTCAATTAAACAATAAGTTTGGTATGTATGGTTGCATTGTACGTTACGATTATAACAATGCAATTTTTGAGAATAATTAATTCATGTGATATATGCTACTGGCGAAGGTGGAATTAATTGTTTGCAAGCCTAAAGAATTTATGCTCAGCGCTACCCAGATGGGCGAAAACAATTATTTTTCTTATTATTCGATTAGATTAGAAAGAAATGCCAAACTTTGCAAATAATAATATGTCTAAACCCCATAGTTATTGAGATATTTAATAGTTTTCATAAAAATAACTATTTAATTATACATACTTCTATGTACGGAGTTGATCATGCCGAGACAAAATAACTAACAAAATGCAAGTAAATGTCAATGTGAGATAAACAGAAACAGATAATACGATTCATTATTTTATTCCAAAGCCGGAAAATATAACAACATTTTTTACTACAGTAAATGTTCAAAATGTCTTCAATTTTCATTTAGGCACAAATTAATTCGCCGCTGAAAAGACCTTTCCACAATTGGTTGATGCATATTCATTGGTGTTGTTGGTGGTTCCTTAAAAAACAATCTAGCAGGCCATTAGGTGGATCCATTCCTACCAATCCACTGGTTGGGAAAAATCAAATGCCCTCACGTCTTGCGAAAATTGGACAGGTGCTCCGTCTTGTAAAAACCATACCCTATTTCTTGTTAGTTAGGGTATATTAGCTAACGTTCCGGGTAATTCAATTCAGGAAGTGCAATACATAGGCCTATTGAGAAGGCCCTCGAAGAAATGTGGACCTACTACCTGGTTTCCAAAAATTCCGCCCCAGACATTCAAAAACCGTCGATGCTGATGATCAACTTGTCTCATAACATGCGGATTATCAGTTGAATAATAGTGAAAATTGCCTGTTGACAGATGCGTTGTTATGGGATGTCCTGAATTTCCTGTCTTCCCCAGATACAAAATTCGGAACGAAATTGAAAATCAGTATTACTCAGTTCTTGATGTAGCTGAATATGGTATGCATGATATCGATTTTTCTACAGAATGCTTTGTACTGTCTTCTCGCATATGCCACTTCCTTCACCAATGTCTTTTTGGTTTACGTTGGGATGCTCAGTTGCTGTTAATAGCACTGAAAGTTGGGTTTCCTTGTTGATAATAGACTTTCTTCTTACTTGTTTTTTGTAATTCACACTTCCCATTTCAATAAATCTATTGAGTAAGTTCCTAAGACATTTCTCCTCCGTTCGCCCTTTTCGAAATCCATGATGATAATTTGCTGTCTACTTATACCGCGAAACGGAGAGAATCACTTTGCAGCAAATATCAGAGAGATTTACATGTCAAACTAATTGTTTAATTGACAGATGCATATTTTCAGTCAAGGTATCTATTCAAGAACAAATTCGTATTCAAGGACCGTTTGAAATATACATTCTTTTATATCTTTAAAAATATCACTTTTAGGTATAGGGTATGCTTAAAAATTTTTGTAGGAAATTAAATGCAGAATAATATAAAATTTAAAAAAATTTATGATTCCATTTAAAAAAAAAGAGTTACGACATTTTGAAATTTTAGGAAATGGCGTGTCTGATTCAAAGGCAAGGTTCCTCCAAAGTGAAAATTTTTAACACTGGTACATAAAGAGTACTTATGACCAACCATAGGAAAAAGAAAAATTCTTAAATTTTAAATAGAACATCAGAATAATTTTTTTTTGTGAACCTCCGCTTTTTACATTTTTTTTCAGAAAAACGTCAATAACTCGGAAATGCCATATCGAAATTAAAAACCAGAAAAAGGTTCAAGTTATAAAATATTATCCAAATTAGAAAATGAAAAAATATACAGGGTGTTTCATTTAAAAAAATGTTTGTTTTTGTTATACCGCAAAATTTGTACGCCCTGTATATTTGAAAATAATTTTATGGCATAGAGATTTTTAAATCAATAAATTTTTATACGAAACATTTTTTTCTATCTCTTACGAGAAAGGCGCTAGGAAAGCCTGACGCACTGTTGCAGGACCCTGTATATGTATATTTAAACTAGTGATAAATACATAAATCAATGGTTTATTAAGTTAGTAAACGCATTAAAAATATCCAAGTCATATTGCAATGAAAATAGTCTACCATTTTAAATGATAAATCTCTTATGTACATTTACGCGCCAAAGATTTGAAACTGATCAAATTATACTGGATGGAGATACAATTCAACCCCTAAAATGTTCCTGGAAATGTTAGAGTAGATAAAGGCCTAAATGTTCGAGATCTCCTTACTTATTTATAGATCGTTTATTCGTTGTGTTTAAAAACACTAAATTTAAAGAACTATTTCAATATCACTATAATCACTGATTGTAAAAGTATTTTAGATTTTTATAAACATTGTAATTTCAATTCTAAATTAAATACAATCTCTTTTACCATTATACAATACATATGATATTTCATATTAAAGTTTCACTCATATGGGTCAAGGATCACAGGGATAGAAGTGATAACGAGGTAGTGGATAATTTGACAAGAAAAAGAGTGAACAACAGCAATGTAACAAATTATCCGGTTGTCGCTTCAGATATATTTAATGTTTTAAACACCGAATTACCGAAAGAATTTGATGAATTTTTCATGGTCAGAAGTTATGGTGTTTACAAAAGAATGTTGCCTACAATCTCCGCTAAGCCTTTGTTTATTGGCTGTGAATCATTTTCAAAAAAGTTTTTAAAAACAATTTTGAGATTACGTTGCAATCATGGGATTTGTCCTTATTATTTATATCGAATAAACGTTAGAACGGACCCTTACTGTAAATGTGTAGATGTTAGTATATTAGAACACATTATAATGAGCTTCCAATTTTTTTTTTGTAGAGAGAGATACTATTCTAGTTAATCTCACCTAGATTGGTACTGCCGTTTAACTATATAACAATTCTTGAATCAAAAAATGTATCATTTTATAAACAAATTTTTAATTTTTTGAGTCAATTAAAATAAACATTTGATATATAGTTATTTAATTTAATTTATAGTTTTGTATCATTTATAATATATTTCCTATTAACCGTGGCTCAGTGTTGTGTATAAAAGTATAATTCCTTGACGAGCCCTTAGGCGAGAAGAATGTCATCCATATGTTTTATCCTGTTAGCGTTAGTATTAGTGTTTAGTTTTATAAAAATCGTCGCATAAAAACATTTTTTATTGGACAGACAAAAGCCAGAAGTATTTAAAAAAAATTATATATTTTCCATCGCAATTTTCATACGTTATTTGGTAAATACAGGATTTTCTAGTGGTTCTATTGATTCTTGTTTGTAATTTACTAATTATTATGGTGTTTGTTTCTGGGTATTTATTTTATTTATTCTTCAATAGCGTAATCAATAATATTGATTTTTATAATTTAGGTTTCCAGTGCTAAGTTATCTAAATATATCTTTCGAAAAAACAAGAGCGCAGTTAACAAAGTATTGCCAAACTTTGTCTTCCTTTTCTAAAACTTACTTCATTATCTCCTTGAATTATAATCCACCAAACCGAAATGTCACCAACTCATACAAATAGCTTGGGATTTTATTTGACACAAAACTTTCCTTTAAACTATGTCTAATCTGTTAAATCCACGATCATTTAGCATTTTAGCGTACTGACATATGAGAACCAAGAAATTTTTATGAAGACCGTCGTTAATCTATACAAACAATTTACCGGCCCTTTTTTTAGACGATGGCTCAAAACTTTGAACCCGATTCCAACCCTCCACCCTACAGCATATTCAAGTAGCTAAAAGATCCATACTTCCAACTCTTACCAAAATAAGAGATACCCCAATAATTCTCCCCTCTAACCCATTTAAGGAATTGTTATACAAATCCCCACAGAAAAAAAATTGCTAAATAAACCCTTTAATTTAACCCTTATCAATAAAGCTTGTATATTTCGTAATCCCAATAAACCTTTAAAAAACAAATACCCTACAAGCACAATTTATGAATTAATTAAGTCATATCATCTGGACACTTCCCTTAACTGTCTTTCAATTTTAATTCAATTTCTTTTATCCGGCAGGTCTAAAAAAGCTCTGACGTACTAATAAAGCTTAACCAGAATAAAATGTTTCAACAAATAATATGTGTGAACTTTGCTGAAATAAAGATATTTAAAATAAAATAATATTTGTTGTAAATAATATGAATTTTTAAGTGTGTTTAAAGTATTAACATAGAAATTAGTTTAAATTTTTGTACTTTAAAATTTTTTAATGTAATATTCTACGTAACATACTATAATTGATGATAATATTAAAGCTTAAAGTAAAGTTAGATACACTTTAATCGATTTATCAAGAGTTTAGAGATTTAAATAATAATTATATAAAATCGTTAATTCCTGATGTATCTACATCGTTATATATTTTATTATATATTAATACAAAGTATTATGTATTATTATTATTTAATTATATAAGTTTACTTGTAATTTTCATTATAATTTTAATTTGTTTTAATACTATTTACTGAAATTTTTATTTGTTAAGCAAATATACATTGCACTCGTAAGTATATTATCTGATATATTTAATACTACATGAGTTTTGAATTTATTATTATCATATATTGTATGATGTGTGTAAAATTTTGATGTTGATTACTAATAAATAATTTGAATTTAAATTTAAAAAAATATTTGTGTCTAATATAAACTTAATAAATTTAATTAAATGAATTATTTTGAGCGATTTAAAAAAATATGATTTATATATCATACCAAGTTACAGTTAAAGATCGGGTTCGTTGGTTGGTAATAAGAAACATAAATTGAATTTATTTCAGTAAATTACTGCTTAAACTTTATTTTAATAACTGCAATTATAAAATATCCATTGAAATTAAAACATTTTAAAGCTGATAGATATGTAATTTATCATCATCACATTAAAGTTGCAAATCCTTCTTTATTTTAAAACTTCAGTTATTTATTGGGCATCTTTTTTTAATGTAGCCACATTTTAATATGTCGTTATTGATCGACTTGTGCGGGTTTTATATTGGCATATTTGAATTTTTCATTCATAATTTATTGCATATGACCAGTGACAGATGATTTATAGTGTATTCATTTTATCTAGATTTTATAAATGCTAGATTCAGTACATCGATTTTATAAATAATTTAAATTGTTGTGCCTTTTTAATGTGTTAAATAAATATAAATGTTGGAATTATGTTGTTAATATTTATAAATTTATACAACTATTGCACACGTTCTGGATTTTTTTTTTAATATGAGAAACTCAAAGCTATATCTGAAATATAATTGAACGCAAAGTTAAATAATAATTAAGTCATAAATTTAAAAATACGAAAACATTTCGTGAATCTACAACAATGAGTCTTACTAAGACTACAAAACAAATTAATTTGAAACAACTACTTCTCTAGCTTATACTTCGACAGACATTGAATAATACAAATTAATTTGCGTGTTACAAATAGTACAACTATCAAAGCAACACTAATTTGAATGAAATTATTTCTGTTGAATAAACTAATAAATGATAAAATGTACTTTAGATTGTTTAAATGTAACTATAACATGAAAAATTATGAAAAATGAATTTTAAACTGATTTCATTAAATTAAATTAGCAAAAGCCATTAAAAAATTTAGCATTCAAGTTTATAATCATCTGCAGACACGTGTTTCTAGCTTTCGCTCTCTTCAGTACAGCTTTACTATAAAATTGATTTTAAATAAAATAAAAACACTTAATAAAATAAATATAATGAAATATGATAATAAATATAATTAAATATAAACAACTTACTCAGATATGTACGGCAACTGACACAAGAATGAAATATAATCGACTGAAGGTCTGAATTTATACCTGAGGTGGATTAGTGAAAGTAATTAATTTGTTTTGTAGTCTTAGTAAGACTCATTGTTGTAGATGCACGACATGTTTTCGTATTTTTAAATTTATTATTTAATTTTCTACAACGAACTAAAGGATTTTAATACATTTTATTAATAATTAAGTCGATTAATATGAAATAAATAATGCTTAATTATAGAATAGGTAAAATATTAGAACAAAAAAATATAATCTATGATAGGAAATCGCTTTAAGCTAAAGAATAACGAAGCAAGAAAATTATCTATTTTGAGATAATGAATAAAATAAAGAAAGTAAGGTAGAAAAGTAGCAGTGGTAGTGTCTTGCTATCGACCAAGTGGCCCTTTTGTTGTATAATTGCTGTGTTTGTATGCGTGTAAAATAGTTAGTTACTTTAAAAGATCGCCCCTTCAAGCTAGGGTGCTATTAATGGTACCCCAACGAATAATGGTACTGATCACCCATTGAGTTACTGACTCGTAGCAACGGTGCTACACTCTCGCTTTTGGCAGCAACCGTATGCGACCTACCTCCAGTATTTTAAGGGAAACATATCTTAAACGAATAAAAATAAATTAAAGCGGACGTAGCTACGTGTAAGGAGGGTTTAAACGTAAATCAATTTTTAGAAAAATGCATATATACATAACTGAATGAAGATCTAAATAAATTTTTGGAAAACAACAACAACTTTTTTGAAAAAATAAGGCAACAGTTTCCGAAATAATTAATAAAACTGAATACAAAGTTCAGGAAAATTCTGATGGAATACAACAAGAAAACAAGATGTTACCGTAAAGATGCTCTAACTTTAAGATAATAAAGCGTTGGATCAGAGCGCTCTTTGTGTGGATAACCACCGACAAATAAACAACTGTCAACAGTGGCAATTATTAGATTGGCTAAATAACAAATCTTATAATTGTAAATACCTAAAGAGGGATCTAGTGGAATGCTAAGACAATAGAACCTTTACTATTGTAGCATCATCCGCATACAATATAACACTTCCATTTTTAATAGTATTTGGAAGATCATTAATATGAAGTAAAAATAATAACGTTCTTATAATCGATCCTTGTGTCACCCCTCTAATAATGGGTAATTCATCAGAGGTCGAATTTTGAGACAACACGCATTGCGTTTGACCCGAGAGGTATGATACTATTAGTCGACAACTCTCTGGATGCAGGTTGTAAAAATATAATTTCCTTAAAAGAATAGTAAGAGAAACACAATTAAAAACTTTTGAGAGATCTAGAACTGACGCTGTTGAGAGACTTTTTGGTTCAAAGTAATCGACCGTCATTTCGACGAATTTATTTATGGCTTCCGTAGTTGATCTCCCTTTGCGAAACACGTATTGTTCATTGCAAAATGTCTCAAAGTTTTTAAAGTATTCGCTCAATTGACCATTCTTGTGGATAGGTATCACTATTCCTCTTTTAAGTGCATCTGCAAAAATTTGGTGCATCAATTTATGAGTTCTGTAAGAGGTTCAATGATCTCTATTAGGATACACTGAAGTATGTCATACCGCAGCCCATAAATATCTTTACTCTTACTTGTTTTTAAACTATAGATAGCATTTCTCACCGCACAAGTTGACACTTCTATAAACTTAAAATACGTTTGACTAGGCGAGGGATTGTATGGAATTTACAATTAGAGTTAACGCGGCCGAGAAATGCTGATTGAACTCATTTAGTATAAATAGAAAAAACACGAAAATATATTCGTAAAATCTACAACAAATGAGTCTTATTAAGACTACAAGTCTTTTTCCAAATTACCATAGTATAGTCACTCACAAACTATTTTAACGTACATTCAATCATTTTTAGTTCATTTTACAGAAAGAAATACGTTCAAACTAGTGTTTCTTTGATAGCCTCGCTATTTTGTAACACGCAAATTACTTTTGTATTATTCAATGTCTGTCGAAGTATTAGCTAGAGAAGTAGTTGTTTCAAAAGTGATTTGTTCTTGTAGTCTTAATAAGACTCATTTGTTGTAGATTTTACGAATATATTTTCGTGTTTTTTCTATTTATTAGTGAATTATCTACAACGTAAAGGACTTATATATTTTATCATTTAGTATAATACCACATGATTTATTTAGAGTCTTCGAGGCCCTGTTTAAATTTATAATTTCCCAAATTGGGTTTAAAATTTGCAATTTTGATATAAACATTATTTATTTTTATTTTACACATTTCAACTTCGCGCTTATATTGTAGTCGATATCTTTTTCTTATTACTCGTAGATCTGAATCATGTGCTTGTTTCTAAGCATCATTCAGTAATTGAAGAGTATTTCGCATATTATATAAATGAGTAGTATACCATTTTAGTCTTATATTTTTCTGCTTAGTAGTAATTTTCTTTTTTGGAAAATCCGTATTATAGTAACTCATGAATGTGGAAATAAACATATCAAAACATGCATTTATATCAGCAATATCATTAACGAAACTCCATGACTCAGTAGTTTATAATTTGGGAAGTTAGAATTTACCAGAGTTCCTAATAGGTTGAATGATTTTTGTGGTTGAGTTATTTAAACGTTTTGTGTCAACGGCAACTGAGAATAAAATTCTTCTGTGATCAGACAAACCAGTCTCCAGGGGTTGCGTCACAAAAATATTATTAAAATTAGTACATACGTTATCAATACAGTTACTTAAACGCGTAGAAAAACGTATTACAAATTTTAAACCATAGCTTTCTACAAAGTCCACAAGCGTAAATTTATTTGATCGGACATTGAAGCCAGCCGCTATATACACCGCCTTATTAAAAACATTAATACTATCCAAAACCCTTGATAAAATAAATAGAATTTTGTTAAAATCACCATCAGGTGATCGATAAACAGCAACTAAGATGGTATCCTTCATAGCAATTCCAACAATTTCACAATCTTTTTCTGCGATTATATCAGAGAAATACCATCCCGGATCATAATCAATACGCGCCATACCAAAATCTTTTCCTTGAAAATTGAGCCGCCATATGAAAATTTATTTGTGAATCCGATTACTTCGTATTCCACATGCACCAACCAATGTTTGCATAAATAAATATATATTTATTACCCTACAGGAAAAAATCCCAATTACATGGCAACATTTATAAAGAAAAAAGTAAATTTACATACTAGCATAACTTAAACTCAAAATAATAAATGGTTACATACTAACTAAAAGTGAATGATTACATTGAGCAATGACATAACTGAGAGAGTCATTAAATATATCACAATAACATGATACCTGATTACAATTAGCGCAAACGATGTTTATCGGAGACTTCAGTCGATAATTGGTTTTATGAGGTAAAATCTTAAAAGTTGGCTTTTGTCTACTACTAAAGGGTGGAACATGCAACCTAATATTATGTAAAATCTCATCTGAATCAATAGAACCGTGAAGTATTTTGTATCCAAAGACAATGCTCGATATATATCGTCGGGATTCAAGAGATTGAAAGTTAAACTTTTTAAGTAACGTTGCATGATCGAACCCTCTATTAGGATAATAACCTTCCGACTTAAAATATAAATATTTTAAACATTTTCGTTGAATGCCCTCAACCATGTATTTCTGCTGTTGGGTTTGGGGAAACCAAATTAAGGAAGCATATTCCAACTTAGACCTCACATAAGCATTATATAAAGTAATTAAGGTATTTATATTTTTAAAACTTTTAGTATTGCGATATATGAAACCTAGAGCTCTTAATGAACCCTTAATCACTTCACCAATGTGACAGTTAAAACTTAATTTTGGGTCAAAATGTACACCTAAATCTTTAAATGTTGAAACATTTTCAATTAAAGTGGCATTGATTGAATAAGTGAACCTCACAGGATTAGTTTTTCTAGTAAATGACATGAACTTGCACTTATTAATATTTAATTCCAGTCCATTTACTTCACACCATGTAACGACCTTGCCAAGCTCGCCCTGCAAATACAAGCAATCACTATGATTGTTGATTGTCGCATATATTTTGAGATCATCCGCATATAAAAGATGTTGACAGGTCAATGTTGTGAAAAGGTCATTAATAAATATGTTAAAAAGCAAGGGGCCTAAAATTGATCCATGAGGGACACCAGACGTAGGGAAATAAGAACTAGATTTAAAATTATTGAAAGTGACATACGATTCACGTTTACTTAAGTAAGACGACATTAGAGAGGTAGATGAATTGCAAAAGCCAAAGTTATCCAACTTAGAAATTAAAAGATTATGGTTAACTTTGTCGAAGGCTTTCGACATATCCGTGTATTTGACATCAATTTGACTAGAGGAGTCAAGAACTTCAGCAATGTTATGAGTAAGAGCAAATAGACTAATTACTGTCGAGCGATTAGGAATGAATCCATGCTGATTATCAGAGAGGAAAGGTTTAATATGAATGTAAATCACATATTGCTATAGGTCGATAGTTATTAATTTTGAAAATATTGGCACTTGATTTAGGTATTGGACAGACTGATGTTATTTTCAATTTATTAGGAAAGGTAGAAGTTTGAATAGATAAGTTGAAAATAATTGTAAGCGGATAACAAAGAATAGGAGCACAATCTTTTAAAATAAAAGCAGGTATATTGTCATCACCGGAAGAAAATTTATTAGGAAGTTTCTTAAGAATGTTATATACAACTTTATCTGAAACAGGGGAAAAGGAAAAACTGGGAATATAGCTGAAATTAGATGAATGAACATTTTTAGATGGGGAAACATGAACAGATTCAAAAAAATTACGAAAACCATTAACAATCTTTTCAGGGTTGTCCAGTTTATTATCATTATCTATCAATGTCGAAGGAATTCTGGATGTACTAGAACTCTTAGAGTTTATGTACGTCCAAAACTGACCTGGGTTAGAAGTAACTTGATTCTCAATGGTGGACATGTATGAGTTATAAGCAGATTTGATTTTACGTTTAATTAATGCTCGGAGGTGTCGAAAATTAGCCCTCATGGAGATTGAGTTAAATTTGAGTTTAGTTCTAATGGTATTCTTTTCTTTAATTAAATGTATTATTTCAGAATTATACCAAGGCGGGTACTTTCTTTTATTTTTATTAAATTTATAAGTTGGAATAAACTTTAAAAGAGCAGAGTTCAATATATTATAAAATTCAGAAAGAGCGAGATTAACGTCAGAGAAACTTAATAGTTTATCCCAATCAATACCACATAAATGTTCATATAATTCAAGATAATTTCCTTTTTTAAAGTTTAATTTAATAACATCACTATTAATTGAAGCCATGGTCGGAGAGCATTGCAAAGTAAATTTAAGAGCGGGATGATAAGAATCTTCCAAAACAAGCGGAAATGTTTCTCTATCAATTTGACAGCTAACGTTGGAATATATTAAAACATTATTTGAAGAATTTCTAATTGTGTTAAATTGTCGAAGGCCTAGAAAAGTACAAAAATTAGAAATAAAAGTTGCTTTAGTAACAAAATTATCTAGAGAATTTGAAATTGATGGACAGTTAAAGTCGCCAGCAAAAATAATGTTATCATTATCAAAATTTAGTTGTGTCTGGTGGAATGTATACTAGAATAATAAATAATGAGCTAGATTTCAGTTTCAATTTACATACTATAATGCCTATTATTGGCACGTGTAATTTAATAAAATCCGTGGAAATCATATCAACTTTAAAAAAATTACGGACTGCTATCAACACTCCACCACCCTTTGATCTACCAGTTGTTTCATTATCACGATTTGACCTAAAAACTAAATAAGAATCACTAAATAATTCACTGCCGCTCACAGGAGATGTTAGCCAGGTTTCAGTAAGAAGCATAACATCATGATCACAATCACTAACATTAGAGTAGAAGGTATCGATTTTAGTATTTAATCCACGAACGTTCTGATAAAAAACTGAAATATTTCCAGAGGGTAACGATTTTCATGCGGAGTTCGTAATGACACGAGGATGCCCCTTAATGAATTTAATAGTTAAATTTGTTTCGCCGCCCTGCTGCCTTAGTTTCAATTCAGTTCGTGCTGCATTAAGTAATTCCATTTGCTGAGGAGTACGATCAGGTCCCACTCGGATATTGCCTAAGTCCATACTCTTGCAAAGTTTTAAAAAATTACTGGCGTTGGATTTACAATCAAAGCGAAGCTTAAGGGGTCTAGGTGGTGATCCAACTTTACCTACTCTAAATAAAGATATTTTAGAGAGTAAATTAACAGTACTTAAGTCAGTGAAACTGTTTTTTAAGTGGTCTAAATCCTCCTGTCGTCTAATCAAAGAATCAGTGTTGAGAGATTCGGGAAGATTGTAAACCATACAATTATTTAACCTATTTTCCCTGTCTTCAATTTCCCGAATAACATTTTCCGTGGATATTTGCGATTTTGCAAGAGATGCCATTTCAGCTTTCAGAAGTGCATTTTCTGCCTTTAATTCAGACACTTGCTTAGTAAGAGATGAAACTGCCTGCGTACAAGTGTCAATCTGTTGTTTAATTTCAGCAGAGAATGGATCAAAATAGCTCTTAAAAATATTATTAATTGCCTCAATAATTTCAGATTTTAAAATACTATCAAGTACTTGTTCAGTTCGATTAGAATTCGAGGGACTGTTCATTAAATTACGGCAGGTAGAGCAAATCTACTTACCATCTCCAGATTTCAAACAGTGTTTAATTTTATTGGGTGCTATAAACTGGTTACATTTTATACAGTTAGTCATATTGATTAGTTTTAAATTACTGAAGTAGGAAAAGCCGAAAAATGAAAATAAACAAAAACAAAGTAATAACTTATAAATAATAAAACAAAAACAAAAAAGGGGGAAAAAGGGGGACACTCACTTCACACTGCAGGACCAATTACAGTGACTAACACTAGACAAGACAGGAGGGCCGCGGAAAGTGTACTTACGAATGAAATGGAAAGAAAAATATAATTACGGTTTTGGAAAAATTCCCTTTGATTGATACGCCACTGGATGCGAGAGCGACCAAGCGATCGACGCGCCAACAGCTGATCACTTTCGCACAGGTTAGGAGACACTTTTAATTAGTTAAATTCACTAATAAACTGTATAAATTAACCAATTAACACCAACAACGCGTTAAGTGTAACTTATTACTTCACTCAAATGTAGTCACAAATTTAACAATTACTAATAAACTGCACAAAACGTAGACAATTGTGTTCGTATGTATGCTCGTATGTACGGTACGGTTGTTAAATAAACAAAGAACAGATATATTATACTGATTATCATTTAATTATATCAATTTCATTTAGTTTTTGACGAAGGTTCTGTATATTAATACGTAAACAGTCTAACTCGAAAACATTTCCTGACTCACTGATTAAATAATGTTTTTGGTGATGATGAAACTATATATTTACGAGCATCCCTCCAATTAGACGTCTCTAAATTAGCCATTACTCGAGTCAACATCGAATATTTGTCTCTATAGCTGATATAGAAATTATTAATTGTCAGTATATTATTTTCATTATAACTACATTTAAGATGATTCGGGAAGTGTTTTAGTTAGTTATTTATTTCAGAAATAAATGTATTTAATACAAAGCTTTATTTCAAGAATGTATTCGCAATAACATGCACATTTGTCTTTATACACACCTGCTCTAAACATTGCTGAAGTACGGTCTTATTCAGTTGAAGTCCCTTGATGGCATCAATAGTTCTAGCCATAATGAAAACATGGTCATCTTTGGGAAAGATTTTGTTAGTCTCTCGATATCCTCTAGAACTTGATATATTATCGCATAAGGTTTGTATATGGAACTGATGTTAGGTGTTATGGAGAACTTGGTTAATACTTTTCGGGTGAGATATCGTAAATGTTTCCCATGATTATCACATAAAATAAGGATCTTACTATTATCCGTAACAGAATCTAAGTTATCTACCGCTGTAGTGTATTCGTTAAGTGTTTGTGACAAGTTCATAATTTTGTTATTAAGTATTTTATTGAATTGGAAGAGTTGATTCACTTGTTTCGTTTGTTGATCAATCTGATATTTATAACGATCACAATTGAGCATTTCTTTGATGAGTAAACTGCAGCAGCAGGTCCTGAAATTATTCTTGAGGAATTTGACTGCAGATATTTATAGGTATTTATTTAATCTCCGTGGTATCTATTGTATCTCTTAGCCTTGACTAATTCGTTATTTATTGTCATAAATTTCTCTTCGAAATCCGCAAACATTTTTGTTAAGGATTCTTCAGCTTCTATTTCCTCCCTCTCAATTATATTTATGCGATTTACCAATTTCCCAATATGCTTAGTTTTATTAATAATCTCCATGATCAATTTATCGATAATTTCCTGTTTTGTTGATTCTATACTGGAGTTTAAAGACGTGTTGTTTACATTATTCGCACAGCAGATATTTTGTGTACATCTAAATACTCAATTTTCTTGTTTTTATTTTTACATGCCACATGATAAATGCTGTGACAATTGAATCAAACAAAATTTTTGAAAGGGGCCCCTCTACAACATTTGAACCTTGAAGTTTCTTGAGATATTACGTTATTGGTAATTAATTAATGAGAATTAACAATTAAACTGGACACTGGCTACATGTCAGACAATTATAAATAAAGACCAAACCATGGTACATAACAAGTGTTTTTCTTCACTTAATTTAAAACAAGACATATTTAAAATGGTTGTAACTTATATTCATAAGTTTTTAGATAATTTCAAGAGGATAAAGTAGGACACACAAGAGATCACGGATTTATAAAAAGCAGTGGAAGCTAAAGGAAAAGATAAAAATGCAATTACATTAGATAGCAAAACTCTCTGGACCTATCGATTAAGATATTACCATAAAGATGTCATCTATTATCTAAACTTTGCACTAGATCCCTATGAGTGAATAACCGCCGATTATTATAGGGATATGTCAACAGTGACAAATATAAAAATCATAATGTAAACATTAATTATTGTCCGTAGCTGTTGTTGGCAGGGAACAATAATTTCTGGACTTATTTTTTGGCAGTAAAAGAAGCATCAGCATTTCGATGTAATAAGGAAAATTACAGAAACAATTTTCTGGAAAGTTAACATTACCCCAAAAAAAAATAAAAATTTAAGAAATCTTGAAAAGAAATTAGTCTCTAGTCTTTATTCTCTTTACTTCTCCTCCCTAAGACAATTAAAAATAATACATGATGCGCATACGTTTCATATCAACTATTTTAGAACATACGAGTTACATGAGGAGTTCACTAATTACCAATGGTCTTCTACTGAAACCCACGATCTTCCCTAGATAGGAATACACTTTATCCAAACATGAACTAACTTTATATGTTTTATTGGGAGCTTAAAACAAATTTGAGAGAAGTTAATCTTACTTCGAGAAGCTAGTCTAAGATTTCCCGATCTTAAATCATTGTTTATATAATTTTTATACTTAATACGCAATGCTATTAAAATTGCTAAACTCAATAGTTATGAAAAAATTATCTTTACTCCCTCTAATAAATAAAAACTAAAAATTCTGTTACTATTACTCCCAACCAATTTAATTCACACCTTAGTAGTATTACTGATAAATACTTACTTTATGTTATATACTTTCTTCAATACATAAAAATCCCTCTAAACTCTAAAATCGCTAATATGTACTGACTACTTCTCTCCATTCATGTTACTGTCCTTATCCCACTTACCAAATTGATAAAGTTATGTCTGGTACTGGTATATTTTCAAAAACTGAACAAGTTTTATTAAAACATGTTTTTCATAAAGTTCTTAACTAGCGAGTAAAAAAATAAAAATTAAAAAAATTGATATTTTTTACCTTCTGCCAAGAAACTATAGGAGTTACATGAAATTTATATAACAAGTAATTGTAAAAAACCAATAATTGAGCAAATTGTTATGAATAGCATTTTTGCGTAAACCTCATAATTTTCGAGAAAAATGTAATAAAAACACTATAATGGTCATAATCACCAATTTTTTATGTTTCTTTACATTGTACAACTTTTAATTAAAACTCCCGCTTATGATTTACTAATTGGAGGGTGAGATAGAAGAGACCCACCCACCCTACATATACATTATAATTTTAATTCCTAATTGTTGATGATTTTCCTGCAAAAATTATTAAAACATAATCCAAGTTTAAGTTTAAAAATAAATGACTTTCTATAACTAATCTCATCTAATTTATATTTTAAGTCTATGCATGATGGGATAAAAATTTTATTAACTTCCTAACTAAAAAATCTTACCTTTTGAATTTATTTTTATTAAAAAGTTTTGTAATTAATTTTATTCGAAACCGCGAGACGATCAGTAATTGAAATTTATAAGAATATGTATGCTGGGTGGATAGCCTCTATCCCACCCTCCAATCAGTAAAATATCATCAAAAATTATTTGAAATAATTATTTGAATAAATCGATTAAATTTTTCAATAATGTTATGTTTATTTACGTTTTACAACGTTTAGTTAAAACCCTCGTTTAGGATATATTGTTTGCAGGGTGGGTTAAAGGTCACCCATCCACCCTACACATACATGACAACTATAATTTCTAATTGTTGATCGATTCTACATCTCTTTTCTTTCATATATAGAATTTGAAAAATATTACATAAATTTCCAAACAAAAGTTAAAGGGAATGAGAAAGTAAACAAGTTTCATTGCAACTTTTTTTGACTATTGCTAATAAATTATAGGAGTTACATTAAATTTATATAACAAGTAATTGTAAACCTCAAAGTTTTCTATGTTTTACCCACTAAAAATGATGTAATATTTATACATATATTACAAAAACACACGGCTTAAGTTTCGTGGGTAAAACATGGTAGTTAGTTAAGTGTTTATCATGTATTAGCACGTAGTAACGGTCGCTACAATCCTTATGATCTCATAGTTTTCGAGAAATATACAGGAAAAGTACTATGATGGCTATATTATCATTTTTTATTATTTGTATCAATGATCTTTCCCAAGCAGTTGACAATATAATATTAATCGCCGATGATACTTCGTCATTTAATATGTCCAAAAACGTTACAATCTTATTGCAAAATAACAATGTATCAAAAATTGCTTCGACGGAATGGTTTATCTCCAATGTATAACTTTAAATTATGATGAAACAATACAATTGTATTTTTTTTAATGATATACATTTAACTTTCAAAAAAGTAGATACAGATAAATTTCTGGGACTTATACTATTAGGTTGTGAAGTATGAAATGGAGCAAACCTCATATTATTTATTTCAATCGCACACAACCTCATTTAGACGCCGTATTTTTAAATAATTTATTTTTTTGTGTAAAAGTACATTTTTTCCTCTTTCTAACGCACATTTCAGTTTGAAAAAAAAATTAATAGTGCTTTTATATAGGTGATTAAGTGAAACCACGGAAATCAGCGAAATTCTTGTGTTGATAAAGTATGAGTTCCAGCGTGAAGCCACAACATGGTTCGCAGTCTCCAATATCAATAGTTTGTTCGGCATCCAAGTGGCTACAAACGCGACTGTAGTTCATTGATTTAAAAAATTTTGTTCGGGAGATTTCGACCTGCCTATTGAACCACATGGTCCACCCAAGCCTCAGGTGGATAAACCACTGTGGAAGCGTATCCCAGCCAAATTGCACATGAATTATCATTAATATACAATGTATCAAAGCAAACAATCTTGACTCATTTGGCACAATTTGGGAATAGTGAAAACGCTGGACAAGTGGATGCCGTATGAATTGACTGATGTACAGAAGGAACAAAGACTCGATGCATGTCTTTCTCTTCTTTCTTGCAACAAAGCCGAACCATTTTTAATTGAATTGTTACGTGTGATGAAAAATGGATCATGTAGAATAATCGTAGGCGTTTATCGCAATGGTTAGATAAAGACGAATTACCAAAACACTGTCCGAAACGAGATATCCACCAGAAGAAGCTGATAGTCATTGTTTGGTGATCTGGCTCAGGTGTCATTCACTATAGCTTTATGGAATCTGGCCAATCGATCACGACAGATGTCTACTGTTATGAACTAGTCGAAATGATGAGAAATCTTGCGATTAAACAGCCAAAATTAGTTAATCAGATGACTCTAATCCTGCTGCATGACAACGCTTGACAACATGCCGCACGAGACGAATGACCGTGTCAAAGCTAGAGGAGTTGTAGTTGGAAACTCTCCATCACACATCGCACTCGCCCTACCTTGCCCCAACTGACTATTTCTTTCAAAATTTAAACAACATTATGTCTGGAAAAAATTGCAATTCCGAATAGGCAGTCAAAATGGTGTTTCAAGAGTTCATCGACTTCCGTGATCCAGGCTTCTGTAGCAAAGGGATAAATGAGTTACCTCTAAAAGGGATAAAGTGTATCGATAATATGGGTGCATAATTTTATTAAAAATAAAAAGGTTTTATTGAAAAAAAATCGAATTCAATTATGTGCATTTTTTGCTCCATTTCCTGCCTGACAACCTAATAGAACCAAAACTAAACCACATGGTGATGTAATCTATCTACCAATGCAACTATCGAGTATTCTATTGATAGACGAATTAAGATTCGTATATTGTGCTTTATTTCAGTTGTTAATGTTTTATGGGATCCTTTATTTCAATGAACTAATAATCATTGACAATATATAATATTAACAAAATGTAGTGCTCTGGTACAGGTTCTAATTATATCATATTTGGCTAATAGATTGCTTCACGGAAAATTTACCTGTTCAACAAATTAATAGTATTTATAAATTTATTTCTGCACGGCCATTTCAATCTGCTCCTGACGTAAAATTAATTACATTTAAATTTGAACGAATCCATTAATGTTAATTAGTCCAAAGAAAAAATTGAACGCATGTCACGAGCAGGAAAATCGAGTACAGCATACGTTTTATTGCGCGGTGTTATTGAATGTTACTAAACGGGGAGGACTCTAAATATATGCCACTACACAAATTACAACAAAGCTTGTGTTGTGTATCACGATAAATCATTTCCAGGACGCGGCTTCGTTTCATAAAATCAATTTTTTTTTTAGTCAAACTGCATCCACTGAATGGTATGGAACGCATTCTAGTTTTATTGAAACATTGCAGCGATATATTTGTCCCCTAACGGGTAAGGTATGGAAAAGCTTTCATAGAAATACAAAAATCGGTTACTACAGAAACATTACATATTTTATTCTATCATATTATTGCAATACCTCACCCATTATGTTGAACCAACTATAAAATAATGAGAAGTTAATTAAATCAATGATTTACCTAATTTAAGAAAGAAAATGTATCAGTAGTTAAATGTTGCCATTAGAGGAAAATCACATATTTTTTTTATGAATAATCGCTATATTGCTATTAAATATAATTAAACTTGACATTAATTATATTTAAAAATATATTAATATTGCGTAAGTAAACTAAATTAATATAATTTATAATCATATTTATAATTCATGCATGATCGACGGTTATTTCAAGACGTGCGGATTCCAGTGGGATAACTCTTTTGGTGGCTCTAAGCAGCCCAGGCGACGGAATAGGAGACTACAGGTGTGTGCCTAACAGTGGGAGAATTATGAAGTGGAACAGCCCCACAAGCACTAAAAGGCTTATGCCTTATTTATTACGTTCCAGATACTAAGTTTCAATTATGTCTGGCACATTCATAATGCAAACGGTGCCCGGCGCATTCACCATTTCTCACATTTTTAAAAAGTCTTGATAATAATACTCTATATAAAACTATATTGTCCTTTGAATATGGTTATATATTTATTTAAATAACATGTTAAATAATGCATTCTATTTTTATAATAAATTTATTATAATATAAAAAAAATACCAATCAAAAATTGAAAATAATACTTATTTTTAATTTTTTTAAGTTATATAAGTAAGTCAATTTAACAATGTAGAAATAGATATGTTACAGTGACATACAGTGTCGGAAACATGGCAAAAGTGTCCCAATTGTATGCAATATTTTATTCACGACCTAAATATTTCAAATCCTCGGCGAACTTCACCGTAACAACGGTTTTAAAAATGTACCCATCTCTAACCCGTCCGTTATTTTGGCAGTAAAGTCATCGCAATTCCTCCGAGAAATTATCAATTGATCGACGTGAATTTTGACGGTTTTCCTCTTAACGCAGTGCCTCCGTTTATTAGATAGGTTATATCGTGTACGTGTGAATAACATCGCGTAAAATATAAATCATTTATCGATCTACTTATAACTATTTCGGAGGTATATTTATCGGATAAGGTTTACTCGAGTTCCTGAAGCAATTAGATAAAGGCGGACGTTTCCTGCACGAGGCCATTAATAATTATTATGAGAGGGAAAAGAAAAGAAATGCCCGTTTTTCCAATCTGATAAAGTCCTAATTCGATCGACCTTGTTTTCCTTACCTTTCTCCTCATATCCGTTTTATTTTAATAATAATTGCCGTGAATGGAATGCGAGTTGTTATCGAAAACCATCACGGAAAGTTAATACACAAGTTCTAATTACTATTAAATCCAATTATGGCGATTCTTTTAGAAAAAGTAATAATTATATGTTAATTAGTTATTAAATAGTTTTCGACTCGTGTTTTTCTATCGATAGATACTTACCTTACGGATGGGTGAAGACTCGAATGAGATATAAAATAGATCGAAACCTGTCTGCAGCCGGAAAAAAAATATTTGTATTTCTCTAAACTATTAAAATTTTAGATTAAAATCTTCTTTTTAAATGGAATTTAACATATTACTAAAATATTAAATAAGACTAGAAATAACTAAAATTATATAAAACTTATTATAAGCGATCTAGTAAAAAAAAAATCATATAGGTATAGATAAAATAATTTTATTTAATTCATACCAAGATTGTATTGTGAAATAAAACGTGTTAGTACATTAAATATTAATAATAAGAGGTGTTTCTTAAGTATAGTGTTCCGAAATATTTATTGAAATATAACATCATTTTAAATCAGAATTTCTATAAATTTTAATTTATAGTTACATCACTTTCAAACAAGAAGGAAATTTATATTTAATTTGATGCAGGTATACAAAAATACAATAATGTATAAATTATAATTTGTATTAATTGAAATAATATTTTTTAATACGACAAATATAAATGAATCACTGAAATGAAATAATTTTGACGTAAAATATTTTACCTCATTTCTTTTTTTGTAACATTTTAAAGCATTATAAAAAGAGAACGGTTTTAAAATCAATTTTATAACAAATCAGCTTTAGTGCAAAAAAATTAATCCGTCAATAAATCCAATTCCATTCCATTTAAAAAATAGTCCATTAGCCGAGTTCACATCCATCAATGACATCCACATCGAGGGCTAGATTTCGTGTTTAGCAAATGCACGGACTTTCAAGCCATTCAGAATAAATTGTAAATCTATGTAATGATAAAAGAAATTACAATATTAAACACAATACATTTTAAATATTTAATTATATTCTTTCATATATATTCCTTAATTTAAAAACTCCTTATATAAAATCATAAAATCATTTTCAAGTAGTAATTAGCTTAAAACTGACAAATAAAAATCACCTCAAAGAAACGCTAATTGATTTATTATGTATGTGTGGGTGTACCTGATATTATTATTATTAAGTGCTTTATAAAATAGTTGTTAATAGCCAACTATTTGATACTACAACTTGTTAAATTTATTTCATAATATTTATACACAATGAACAAAAGCAACGAACCTGGAAACGAAAATTGGTAATTGAAATTTACATATGAGTGGGTAGACTTGTTTGTATCACAAAATTTTCTGAATTGAAACATGTGGGTGAAGAATATTAAGTTTATATTTTAGGACGTGATTCATACATTAAATTATTTCAGTATATTTTTGAAAACCTATTATAATTGAATTTTAACGATATATTTAACAGTAAATTAGTATGGAAAATAGCTGTATAATATGATATATTTGTTAAAAATAATATGTATTATTTATTATTCTGCAAATTTATGAAATAAATCATGAAACTACATATTGAAATTTAAAAAAATCAAGGTAAGTTGCAAATAACATGGCATTATAAAGATGTTATTTGAAATCGAATGAAAATTTTTTTTGAAGCTGAAACGAAGTTGTTAAAATTAATTTCATAGGCTTTAAATGTCATATAGTACAAATTTGTTGCATGTGGTATCTGGGTATAAAAGACATATCATGGGAACACTAACACTGTACCAATCATTTAGGTCCAGTTTACAATCTATAGTTTACCTAGTTGGTACAAATCCCTTTCATTATCTCATACATTCTACTCCTGTGAATAAAACTTGCATCCGATTATTTCATATATCCCAACACAAAATAATCTTAATAAGTTGGTTATCAATTTTAGGGAATATTATACAACAGGATCTCTCAAATAAAGCATTTAGAAGTGCGCAACTCTAATTTGTTTCAGATTGATTTTCTGTATAAAACTCTAAAATTTAACACTTTGTAACGAGTTTTTTACATCTTAAATTGTTATTTAAATACAGCGCGATTGATTTTTATAAAAACATATATATTTTTGCATAAAAATTACCAGTTTTAATACTGCATGTAAATTTTTTTTATCACAGAGTTTGGCAAGTTTTTACTTGAATATCTTCACCTAATCTAAAATGTATCTAATGATTTTTCATATCTAATATTAGATTATTTAAAAGTAGTGATATATAGAGTGAGCATTACCATTAAATGAACAACAACAGTAGGACAAAAGAGTTAGAGTTGAAGTTAGAGAGAGTTCAAATGTTCAAGTGTTTCGGGTTCACGTTTAAGAGTTTGGGACGTTTCGAGAAAAATATCAAGCGGATATAGCTTGGTGGTTGCTGAGAGAAAAATGGTGATGATGGATGGAAGTAGAGTACAATAGCTGGTTCTTGGACAGGAAGTGCTCCAAAAGAGCATAAAGGAGCGTAAAAATAGAAAAAAGAGGGCAAAAGAGCGTAAAAAGAGGAAACCGCAACATCCACTACAGGAAGTCCTTATATTATCTTATCAACATGACCTTGGGAGCACTTCTTGTAACAGAACCGGCTATTATACTCTACTGATGGATGGCAGTACGAGAGTAATATGTAATCTATGGGATGTTAGACCGATCTTGTCGCATGGGGCGGAATTATGGGTGGTCAAAAGCTACGAAATGTTGAAGAAAAGGAGAAAACAGTGGTGGTTCCTAAAGCATACTTTGGAGGTGAAGAAAATGACGTCATACATACTGCTACAGAAAACAAATAGGGAGAGCGCGTAGAGTGAAATGATAAAGAAAGTGGCCTGGTATGAAATGAATCTGTGGGTATTCGACGAAGGGAGATTAATAAAAAAAAAGTAAGGGAGTAAAGGAGTGGATGGAGCAAGGGATGAATGTGGCGCGATGGGTGCATGAGATGCAAGACAGATAAGGATGTATGGAGTAAAGACTTTAGCAATTGGCAGATACATGGAGGCAAATGTATCTGGGGAAAATAATTATAGAAGAAAGGAAAGGATGAACTTGGCAAAGGCTAGGTGCGGACAAAGAAGAAAGGGAGAAAAACTACATGGGTGAGGGATACTGGAAGCACATATGGAGTCATCTGGCAAAAGAATTGAGTAAAAGAGAAATGGCTGGATGGATGTCGAAGTGTAACAGAGTGGATGACAGGGGACGAGGCCTGGGCAAAGATTCTGACTACACTGGGCGGAAAAGAAAAAGGAGAAGGGATGAAGGAAATATATGTAGCAAAGTATATTTTTCAGTGATGTATTGTAATAGAGGACAACAACAAATAAAGGTTTTGTAAATACATAAATAAATAAAATTCATTACCTCTCAAGATTAGGAAATAACTTGGAGTAAGAGAATAATTTAATTTTTTCTTCCCTTAAATTTTAATTAATTATTTTAAATTATTCTAAAATCCTAAGGGCCAAAAATTCTTCAAACCAGACTTTTATAAACAATTTTTAATTGTTGCACTTCCCTAGATTGTTTATTAACAAATTTTATGAGTTTTGAAATCATAAGGTTATAAAAATCACAGCCTAATTAATTTTTAAAACAATCTCAGTAAAGTTACTAATTATAAAAATAAATTTAATTTTCTTAATTTTATTTTGTCTATAAAATTATTATTTATAAAAAAATGTTTCGAAATATATAAATTCAATTACATTAAATTATATCTCTATATAAAATTATTGCTGACAAAACACTTTCAAGAACATAAATTTAATTCCCTCAAATTGAATTTTATCATAAAATTTTTATCTCAAAAGACTTTCTGAAAGTATAAATTTAATTCCCTTAAGTTACCTTTCCTATAAAATTACTGATTATAAAAGATTATCCAAATACAAAAATTTAAATCACTCAAACAAAATTTTCTGTCAAAATTATTATTTACAAATAAGTATTCCTTCAAACCTAATTTTTGTATAAAGTCGTTGCTTGTTGCTGACACAAAGATTTCAAGAATATAAGTTTAGGATTAACTATTTTTTTCCATAAAAATATTAATCAAAAAAGCATTTGACGAACATTAGTTTAATTGCCTCAAATTAAATTTTCTAAAAAAATAATTACAAAAACTTTCCAAGAGCATAAATTCAATTCCCTCAAGTTAAATTTTATAATAAGTCCTAAAATAAGCAAATTCCAAAAAGTAATATTAACAATCATTAATCTTAAGAATGTATAATAAAAAATTAACAAAATATCTAAAATAGAAAATATAAAGAAAAAAAAAATAACAAAAATAATTATTTAAATATATCTGAACATACTTCAGCATTTCTACACATATGGAAAATTGGAGATTTGTACAACGCATTACACCTAGATAAAGGGATATGGAAGGTATTACATTGACGTGATGAAATTCTTGGTACATTAAAATTAACTCTTGATAGGAGATCGGGACAATCAACATTGCCATGTACAAGCTTTCTCAATATTTTTGCGCTATTTTGGTTCCTATGAGTGGATAAGGATTCAAGATCAAACAGGCTAAGAAGATACGCATAATCCACACCTTGTTCAGGATAAATACCATCAATTTTATAAGATACAAATTTTAGGAATACGTGTAGTGAGGATACCAAACTATAGACGCATATTCTAACTTGCTCCTAACTAGTGCAAAATACAATGAATTGAGTAACATGACATTATCAAAATATTTACTTATACGCATGATAAATTCTAGTGTTTTTGAAGCAGATTTGCCTAGATTATATATATGTTGCGAAAAAGTGATTTGTCGATCGAATTTTACTCCAAGATCCTGAACATCAGTGAGCTTCTGCAGTGGAAATCCCTGTATATTATAGTAATAGTTAAGACCTATCATCTAACTGAAGTGCATTTATTAACATTTAATTTTAGTTTATTTTTGCAGCACCATGTAGAAATTAAATCAAGATTATTTTGGAGTAGAATCGAATCTCCTAGTCCATTAATGTTAGCAAATATTATTATGTCATCTGCATATGCTAATACATGACACGAGGTGGAGATAAGAAGATCATTAATAAACATCACAAACAAAAGAGGTCCAAGATTTGAACCTTGCGGTACATCTGATGTTGATACAAATTCAAATGATTTAAATCCGTGATAAAGTAAATAATTTACCCGATTTTCAAGATAAGATTTCATAAATCTAATAGTATGAGTTCCAAATCCAAGGCTTGATACTTTATTAAGCAAAATGTGATTATCTATGCTGTCAAATGCTCAGGAAAAATCTGTATAGATCACATCCACCTGACCTCTCTTTTCCATAGCATCACTAATGCATTGTGTTATTGTTGCCATATTTGTTACAGTCGACCGACCCGGCATAAACCCATGCTGTTGTGGTGAGATTAATGTTTTAACGCACGCAAATAGATCATTGCGTAAAGTGTGTTCAAAGACCTTTGCAAAGTTTGACAAGATTGTTATTGGTCTATAGTTATTAATCAAAGTATTGTCCCCTTTCTTATGTACTGGACTTATACGTGCACGTTTCCAGACATCTGGAAATGTACACGTTTTAATTGACTGGTTGAATATTATTAGTAAGGGTTTAAGGAAAAATTGTTTACAGTCTCGTATTACAAAGCTTCCATTATTTTTAAGTTTATTATTGCCCCTAATAATGTCAACCTCGGACACCAAAGAAATATCATGAGGAATATTATTTGTAGTCGCCTCTAGATTAGCATTAAATGAACTAGGTGAGTAGACACTATAAAAATACTCTGCATATGCGTTTACAATGTCGGTAGGTTTATCGTATTTCATATTATTATTTCTTAGTAGACATGGAATTCTGGTGGAACCATTTTTAGATTGGATAAAATTCCAGAGCTGCTTTGGATTATTTTGTTCGATACCTGAGAGATAATTCCTATGGGCTGTAGAAATGTTATCTTTTGTTTGTCGACGTAACCGAATAGGCTCTAAAAAATCATTCAATTGATTGAACAGAATCTTCTCGAAAATCTTCGAAATTACTGGTATATTGGATATTGGCCTGTAGTTATTCATGTCGCTGGAGTCGCCTTTCTTTGGTATCGGCACTACTTTTGTTAGCTTAAGAGAATCTGGAAAAGTACAAGTTCGAATACATTAAATAATGCCGTCAACGGTTCTATCAAAAAATATTTCACTAACTTTATATGATCTGCAATTATTCCATATCGCTTAAGTTACTAGGATTTAATAATTTTATAGCGTCGCGTACTATAACTTCCGATATTTCTTTAAATTTATAAAACTTCGTGTTCCACGTACAAAAATTGCCTACTACATAATTAATAGGAGAAGTGTAACAAATACAGTCTAGTAAGTTTAATAATTCATTCTATAATGACAACTAAGTAAAAATGAAACCTAAATAACGCCCAGGCCATCTTTGTGATGCATATCTTAGCCCACGAATGATTACCAAAAAAATGTCTATGCACATTTTATTCATTACGAAAAGGCGTTTAACAATGTCAAACACAATATTAGTTTATAGTCACTAGAATTTTTAAACTGAGGCAAATATATTCATATCATGGAAAACAAATGTGGGGAACAAATGGCATGGTAAAATTTGACGATAAAACAGGACAAAACAACAATTCTTTATGTTCAATTTATATTTTGAACACATTTCCGAGAAAAAGAGTACGAATCAGTAATATCTGTTTTACAGACGATACGGTGATTATCATAATAATGTTGGAGCAGATGAGCGAAAAAAAAGTGTGTTAAGTGATCGCACCCTAAGTCACACAAGTCGAGTACCCGATGGCGAGCTATCTACATTACTGTGTGTAACGAAAGGGTGGAACCTAAAAATATCAACAACTGGATGCTTAATAGAATTCGAAATGTGAATTTATAGACGCATTCTAAGAATATCATCGGTAGATAAAGTAACAAACCTTGAAGGATCAACACAGATTATTAAATCTTATAGCGCAAAATAGAAAAGACTATCAAGTGATTGGCACTAGCCTTCAATAGAAGTATGCACAATTGGAAGAAGGAGAATGAAGTTGAGACTTCAAAAAGATTTTCGAAGCATATGAATTAAATTCTCTCTAAGTAGATTTTCTTATAAAATTATTGAGCTAAAACTGACCAGTACTGGACAAAAATTAGCAAAAATTGAATCATTATTTAAATATCGACCAAAAATAGTCAATATGGGAAAAATGATCAAAAATGGACCAATTTTGGTTAAAATGTTTTAAAAGAGGGCCTAAGTGAAATGATCAAATTTATAGAAAGTAGACCAATAACTATCCAAAATAGAACAAAACCAATTTTTTCTCTAGAAACTGATAAATAATTTTACTACGAATAAAATTCATGATTGAAAAACCAATTTTTTTAGAATAAACACTTGCGAAAGTACGAAAACATTTCGTGAATCTACAACAATGAGTCTTGCTAAGACTACAAAACAAATTAAATTTGAAACAATTAATTCCCTGCCTATTTGTACTATTTGCCAGGGAAGTAGTTGTTCTAAAATTAATTGGTTGTGTAGTCTTAGTCAGACTCATTGTTGTAGATTTGCTAAATGTTTTCCTATTTTTAAATTATTATTTAAGTTTGTACAACGAACTAAAGGCTTTTAATACATTTTACTCGCGAAAGTATTGGTTAAGTAACATTGTCAGTTTAGCGTCTTTTTAAATTTTGGTAGCTACAAAAGCAAGAAACAACTGGACAGAATGGAGGATGTATCCCCATGGGTCGTGAAATAATAATAATAATATTTATTTATTATTAGTTAAAAGGATACATTTTTAATTTAGAAATTAATATTTTAAGTGGCACATAGTCCAAAGCTTTGGAACGGTCGGTATGTGAGCTTACACACAATTCTGTATTCTCATAACTGTCTATTATTGTTTGTGTTTTTAACACCAACGCTTCAATAGTACACATACACGACAGAAATCCTAAATTTTTATTTATTGCTTAAGTTGCTTATAAATACATTATTTGCATTAATAATATTTTTGCAGCTTTATAAACATTCCTTAAAGCTTTGTTATTTGGCTTTTGATGTTTTCTATAAAATTCGTCAATAAATGTCATTCTCTCCCGCATATCAATTGTGTTTTCATAATAAATGTAATACAATGAAGAATAAATCTTTCTGAGCATTTATGCACTATTTTTGAGGCTCGTTTGAAAAACGATATCGTCACAGATAAAAAGCCTGCTCTGAACATTTTGATAACAATGGGACCTCGTCTAATTATCTGGTACACAAGAAATCATGAAAATATCTGGAAGAATGATGGCTTAAAACAAAAGTTTAAGAAATAGTAAAATTTATCAAATACCCTGCTGTAGAAGGTACATACAATTAGACATTAACTCTGAACGGAAAAGAATCATCTGTTAATCGAAATGTTTGGCGTTCAGTAAAAACCTTAGGAATTTATGCACAAAATCAAAAAGTTAGCTTTTCAAAAGCTATCCTATAGATTGAACCACTTACAGTAGAGATTAATGAGAAAGTATATTTAGTTAAAACCAACATCAAGATTCTAGTATACAGTTTCTGTCAAAGTTGGTTTCAGAGCAGGTCATAATGTATGAAAAAGTAACGGTAGAAATCTTGTCATGTATTGCATGACATTTTTCTGGATCAAATATAACTACTAAGGAGGAAGTGTAGCGAATGTTAGAGAAAGAATCTTGAAAGCCTGAGAGTGATCCGTACTAAACGCGCTTATACATGTCATGTACTCTAAATAAGTAGGCTTGTTTCAGTCTCAGGCGTTTGCTTCAATGTTTTTGTAAATGTAGGTTAACATACTAGACAAATATAATTGATACTTGTTGCGCTACACTCTTGATGGAATCATATATGCCAATTTGATGAAGTAAGACACTTATTATGTTCCATAGATTTATTATCAGTTAACTGACACGTTTTTCGATTGTTACCAAACATTTTGAAAGTTTAAGATTGGTGACAATCGAATCACGTGTCAGTTAACTGATAATAAATCTATGCAACATAACAAGTGTCTTGCTTCACCAAATTTACTAGACAAATGTTTTGAAAACATTAACTATAGTCTGTTCGTTGGATTTTCCGTCGTACGTCACAAACTATCGCTTCAAAAAACAACGAAATTTTTACAGTGCGTTCTTTTTCTAACGCATTTGGTTTACTTGATCAGACTGAATGTTTTTGCGTCGTTTCTCGAAGCGATAGTTTCTGACGTACAAAAATAATACAAATGTTTGAGATCGTTTTTTAACTAATTGAAAAACCTAAGTTGTGTCCGTTGATAAATCTTTTTCTTTTGATTAACTTATGAACAGAAATAATAAAGTTAGTTAATATTTTGAACGAAGAACTATTGTTGCAACTTTAGCTGTTTTCTCGCAACCCCAAGATCTTATTATCTTTAAACAAGCATCCCCGAAAATACCAACATATGTCACCTAGATCGCCGATGATCAAAACAAGGATTCCGAATAACGTGGCCATAGAGATGGTCTGTATGATGCTAAATTAATTGCCCGGGTTTCGAAGTATTCCATAAATATGTTGATGAAAACAGGTGATAGTGTTAACCCCAATGGTGTACCTTCTATTTGGTTGATATCTTCGGTTATCGTATAAATAGCTGTTTAATATACATTGCTTAATAGTTTTTAATAAGAAATGAAAAATTTAGTTTCGAGGATGGACAACGTCTCGATCATTGGAACTTTTGAGGTTCAATACGCTCATGTTGTGAGTTTTTACGTATTTGGGTATGTTCGTGAATCTCTAGAGCTTGTTATCGGACTGAGTATAGCACCTTTTTTATAAATTTTTGTTAATCCGTACAATTTTGGATATTTTAATGATTTTTCTGTTGAGTTAGTCGCTTTCTTTGTCTCTGCATCCAATGGAGAAGCATTAATATTTACCTTTGTTGTCTATTCCCGGTAGGTGGTTGGCTCAGTGGCAATTAGGACATCAGCTGGGTCATCTAAGAAAGAGAGCAATTTTGTTCGGTTATGCGCTTTGTTCAGAAAGACGGTCGCTTTTCCTTGTTTTGCATGTGGGATTATAATTTATTGATTTTAGCCCAGTTCCTTTAATAGCTCTAATGCTTCTCAGGTTTCGACACTTAAGCTAGACTAGACTAGACTTTCGTTCATCATAACCTTAGCTAGATTTGTTGGGTGTCATCACAGTTTAATTTACTGATCGTTGTTTCTACGCTGCATAATTTTTCTTTGGTCCTAAAAAATAAATAAATTAACAAATAAATGCAAAATTGGGTGCTTTTTCCAAAACGCATAGAGATGCAGTACCGAATATGCTATTGGAAATATTGTAGATCATCTTATGTTTTGTTGTGTTTAATGAGTTACTAAAACTTCCTCGTAGATGATTAAATTTTCTATTTTTGGTGTTTAGTTTTTTCTTCGGCATTGAATTCTAGGGATCAATTCTATCTTATACTTATCTTAAAAATCACTATTAGGGCACTGATGACTTAGGGTGTGCTGATTAAGTTTCGATTCATTTGATTAGGGTTAGTTCTCTTGGATTAGGTTTGAGCTTGCATTGTTGAGTATTTGGTTGGTTCTTGGTATCCATCTTCGTATAGAAATTCAGCTTGAAACATGTTGAGAGGATATAACAAGCAGTTTGGCTTTTTCTTTCATAAAGTAATTCGAAATTCTTGATTTTGATGTTGTATTTGAAGTTTTCGAGGATATGGTATGTTGAGATAGGTTTTCGGATGTTTAAATTCGCGGTTGCTGTGTTATTGACAAAACTATTCGCTGATGTTCTGTCATCTACATCTGGTGATTTCCCTTGAGTGATATAATGATTCAATGAGTTATGGTCGGGTTTGTGCAACATTAATATTCCCTGAGTGTCCCACTTTGGTGTTCCTCCTGCTTAGGTTGCGCTTGATAGGTCGGTGTTTTGTTGGTTACAACTGCGTATTGGTATTTTGTGCTGTTGTCAAAAATGCACTAATATAGAAAGGTTCTACAACTGATTATATTAATAGTACAATTAAATATAAATCACAGGTAAAATCTGGTAAACAATACTTTCACTTCCATAAATAAAATGTTGTGCTTATGGACAAAAATAGTCAAGTACTTAAAGACATAACATTGCAACAGCCTTTATGACGACAAGAAAAATATAAAACCTAATAGACAGATGTTCTTCAAATGTGGATTATTTATTCTGTACAATTTATTTTGAATTATTGAAATAGTAAAGCTTGAGAACTCCACATATTAAATTAATTTATCCAAGATATAAATCTGTAGGTACAAGGAGAACATCAAAAGGTTTCGTAATAATTATATTGAATATATAGACAACCTTCAAATATAAATATGAATGTATTTTGTAAAATTGTATACAAATTTGTCTTTAAAAAGAATTTTTTATCTTCATCATAAATAAATAATAATAATAAATAAAATAAATTCTAAATGTATTCAAAAAAGGTCTAGAACTAAATAAAATTATAAGATGTGTATTTAAAATGTATGTTTTTATTATCACACTAAAAAGGTGAAGTAAGTGTCAAGTAATATCTGTGTGTGGCTCTGAAAACTATTTCAATAAAAAAATCTTTATTGTAATTAAAAATTTTACATTTAAAAACAACATTCTCTTATACTTAATATATAAAAACATAAAAAAATCAATCAATTCTACTTGTCTCTACTTTTCTCTGTCTCACCCCAATCTGGTCAAAACTTTTACACCAGCTCCATCCTCTCTCTTCGATTCTATTATCTGTTTTCCCCCATTCCATGTACAAACCTTCACATTCTTATCTCAAATGACTGCAGGTATCTATCCTATTCGTACACAGCACATACCTAACATACCTCTCCAAAACATCTTTCCTCTCTTTTCCCAACCGCCTCTTGCGCCAAGGTAAACTTGTCTTCATTAGAGAAGACACTATTAGTAAAGTACCCTGACAATCTCCCATACACCTGCCCCGTTTCATACCTTAACATATCTAAGCTCCTTCCGATAAACCCATGCCTATCCTGCCACCTTATCTTCTTCCACTTCTATGTCATCCATGTCTGCACTTTTACATCATTCTCTAACAATTTATTCACAATATTCTTGGGCATTCCTGCCCTTTCATACATCTCTCTTCGTTTCAGATTGCCCGATGTACAACCCTCCACAATCTTGGTGTTTTTGCATTAAAACTTAAATTTGAGAGAGAGTTAACTTTATTTAAAAACTCGTAATTTTCGTAATTTTCAAGCAAGATTAAAAGAACATTTTACATCTTAAAATTTAAAAAACAATAGCTCAACAACGAAGTGAATGTCTCCAAAATTCAAGTTTATTTTCTTTCAATAATCTTTCATTATCCAATCCACACAACTTCATCTGAAACTTCGCCACTCTCTCCATTGCCTCTCCATGTACACTCATTCTATTTGTTTCCTGAAAAAGAATGCACCCAGTCGTTGTTCTTTAACCCCAGAATCAGCTTCAGAAACACCTACTGCTTTTATCAATGAATTCATACTACTTTATTCCTCAGTTTTCTACACCATACAGCAAAATGGGTTTCACACGTATTCCATATTAGCATGCATGGCAATTGTAAGTTGCCTAGAAACCATTATTCCCACTACTTTCTCACCATGCCCCATGCTTTTATGGTTTTCCCTTCTACCTGTGCATTTAAATATGAACTCTAAGTATTTAAATTTCTTCACTCTCAATCATCTTCCACTAATAAGGCATTTGCTTTTAAGTGTTTCAAAATTAATAACATGGTACTACTTAAACGATTTATAAATTATATAAAACAATATTAAAGACAGAGGTACTTATGTTAACTATTGTGTAAATTACGTTAAAAAACCTACGTATATAAAAATATCACATATTTCGTATACGCATTAAGTATTTATTACATTTTATCAAATATACATTTTTACTACCTAAGTAAGACTAACTGTACATAGATCCTTTAAAATTATTACTTATTCAAAAAGGAACTTCAATATTTGGCATCTGAAAACATTATTCAAAAATTCAATTACAGTTATTATACCTTTGAATATAAATGTCCTAAAACTTTGATCATACCTAAAACAAAGTTATGGAGTTGAAATTCAAACTATTTTAGTTCGATGTAATATCCCAAAGTTATTCTCGGTTTTGTTAGCAAAACTATGAGCAAATATATCTATGTGATTAAAAATTATGTTAGGATGTGAATATTTTATATTAAACGAGAAGTAGCATTTATATATTTATTGAGATTAACTTAAGTCATAAACCAGAAATTTCCACAATTACTTATTTCGCGTAAAACAAACAGCGGCGAGTTACGTAAAATGCAAAACTTCCAATTACCGTTCGAAAGCACAATATTTATCTATTTCGGCGCTGGCGTAACGATTATTCAGTAGTCGTTAGCGCTTCAATTTTCCGTGATTTCATTCCAAATAGTGACCGTACGAGCGTGAAACGCTGAAAAATCCGGTTCCAGTTGGCGGGGACGCGGCCGGGCTGAATAATTCGTGCCCGATTTTCCGAATTCCCCCGCATTTCTATTTCTGACGTTTTAATAAAGATTCCCAACAGGTAGGACGATCTGTAACATCCGTACTGCCCTCGGGCGTGTCGGAATCAATCAAAAGATGCATATAAGGAAAAGGTCCGTGCTGAATTCCAATGGCGCATCGCTGTCCGAATTTATCGCCACGAATTTTCCACACGGGCCGATCACCCCGAAAATGTCGATTTTGCCTCAATCATTCTATGCAGTATATACCAGACTAACATAAAGATTTTCTTTTCACTAGATATATCTTGCGTATTTTTATTTAATCGTTGATGCTTTATACACTATGGGACATTCACATTAATCAAATATTGAATTTTAAAATATTGAATATTTCATCAATAGTGATTATGAATACATTTAATTTTGTTGGAATTTTTATTAATCATTTAAAAAGTAATACATTGAATTTTTACACGAGTTATGTTTCTTTTATCATTGACATTCGTTATCTTACATGTAGCGATTTTATTAAAGAGAAGAAGTTACCTTACGTAAACGAATGCAATATAAATAATTATAATTATTAAAGTCTATGTATTTATACGTGACACAAAACTCTTAAATATTTTTTATACTATTCGTTGACTTGAGGTTTCGAAAACGTATTATCAGCGAAGTGTGCAATCAGTCGACGAAAAATTTCTAAAAGATTTACGTCTTCCTGCGCAAAAAATTATATTATTGTTAATAAAAAAAACAGAAAACTGCTTTGTTACAATAAGGGAGTCTAAAAATTCATGTGTGCCACAATTTCTACTTTTAAACTAAATATTTTACACTAAGTTACTTATATGTACATTAATTAGCTGATAACAGTTTATTATTTTTCCAGGTAGAAGACTGCATTTCATCACACACTCTTCTATAACGGAATGAAATAGTAAGTTCAATAAATATAGAATAAAATAGGGTTGATTTTCTTGAAAATTTATAAAGCAGCAATGTTACTTACCGTAATCCCAGCTATGTTGTTGCTCACGCATACTGGGTTCGTATCTCCACCGGGCAGTAAATTTATTTGGTAATTAAAATTACTATTTTGCGGGCTTTAAATGCCGAAATTCGGAAAGACAATTCAACTCATATTGTAGATACAATGTTGGTATTATATGTAACAATTAGATGTATGTATATGCAGGGCGCATCTCGATCATTAGGGCTACGAGTCCAAGTCTAGATCTAATTCAGGAGCATTAGCAGGAGCTGATAGTAAGAAGTCGAGAGCGTTTCAAAGACTAATGATTTGAGGCATGCGGCAAGTAGATATAGCCCGAAAATGATCAGGCGGCGTGGTGGTGGTTCCGTTCTTTGCATGCTGGAAAGAGAGAGCAGCTACAATTCCCGCCGAGAAATCGGTTGGAGGCAGTTCTGGTAATTTCTAATTAAAGTTAAGAGCTACCGGATGCTTCCGTGGTCGTTCTCTTCTCAGTATTGGTGCGGTTGGTGCTGACGATGGAGCGTCAGTATTTTCATAGGGTTGGAGGGTGGATGAGTGGTACACTCCCAGTTGGGGCATCTCGGAAGGCGTTCTCGTACGACGTAAGCATGTTGTGTCCTAGCACAATATAGGATCGTTCGTGCAAAATTGAGAGGATGTTTGGTTACGAGCATCTGGTCTCCGAGGGTGCAACTCAGAGCGGGTCGTCGTATCTCGTCACGCGTTTCGTCGGTCCTGATCTCTTGCATAAGTTTCTCCAGCGGCGGAGAAGCTGTCGGCAAGCGTCAACAGTTGTAAAATAATTTCAGCAGAAAAGGTGTCCTTAGGTCGGAGATTTCTGTCGGACGTTAAGTAGAGCGGTACCTTGGCAAATAGCAGTGTTGATTGTAAATATAATAGCAGACAGTTTGTTGGACAAGCATTCGTGGATTTCTTTAAGCTGCGAGGCTACTTAGCATTTCAGTTCATGATTCCGTCTTTCTACCGGGATCGCAGTGAGGCGGTCTACAAGAGTTAGGCTCTGCTTCATCCTTAGGCCATGCGTAATATGCTGTATCACGGCGCTGGTAAATTACTTACCGTTATCACTAATGATGCGATGTACTAATACAAATCAGAAGCTGACCTCATAGATTATAGTCCAAGCAGAGTTCTGGGCGGTGACTTGTTGCATAGCGAATAACTCGACTCAATGGATTGTGGATTCCTCGACAACAAATATCCATCGTTCACCATATGGGTCAAGTGGAAGAGGTCTAAATAGATCCATAGCAAGGACCTCGAAACCAGCGGCCTAACGATTCGCGCGATCTCTTGGTTTTTTCTTGGCAGGAGTGTGCGTCGGCGACGACATTAACTTTCCGGGGTATATTTGATTTGTAGGTTATATGACTGCAACTATAGTTCCTTGTTAATGATTTTAGTGCCATTAGTCATTTCGGTGTTTGGTGGCCAGTGACGGCAATTATTAAAGTCTCCTCGATGTATCTTCGATATTTCCGGATAGCCCACAAAACGGCGAGAGCCTCTTTTTCGTGGTGTAATAATTCATTTCTGTACTGCAGTCACTGTTGTTTAGTTTTCCCTTACATAACACGGCGCCTCTGGCGTAAACGTTGGTGTTTGTCATTAGCGAGAATGGCAGTGAGTGGTCGACTGTCAGTGAGTTTAGATTTTAACTGCTCGATGTGCGAGAGTTCGACACTGGAATGGATTTATTCTCAGGTGGTACTGATTTGGTATACAGCGTCTTCCCATCGATATCCGAATCCTGAGGCCAGAATGCCTCATCTAGGCCGAGGAGCGTAGTCCAGTCCCTACGCATTGATCAACAATGATTATATCTCGTGATCATCAATCCCTTGTCTTCCCTCGGGGTTGCAGCTTTATAAATGTAGCCATAGGTCTGGCGGCGAGCTCCATTCAAGTGCCTCTCCTGGTTTGGAAGTTGACCAGCCTCCTCGAGATCGATCCCTAGTAGAGTCTGTATTGAGGGTATCCGGTAGGGCAACCAGGGTTATTTCTACACCTTTGCCTTTTAATAAAAGGGGAGTTGTGACTTTTATTACCTCCTGCATCCAGGTGTTACTATCAATCAGTATTACAATCATGTGCTTTCTTTTCCGGTCAGTGTTGCTCTTTGAGGACGATATATAAGCTAGGGCTAGTAATACTGGTGCGGCCTCCGTGTACAGGAATGCCGTTTCTGAATTCCCTCCGACGTGTGTATCTACAGCAGACTGGTGTTTTATGGTGGTTGTTTTGATAACGCAGAAACTTGTGCCAGATTGACTGTTGTAGTTCTCTGCTGCAAGTAACGCCCGCAACCGTAGCATTAGATCAGTGCCCTCTGCCGCTCAC
Source organism: Ontholestes murinus (assembly GCA_963969525.1). Taxonomy (NCBI): domain Eukaryota; kingdom Metazoa; phylum Arthropoda; class Insecta; order Coleoptera; family Staphylinidae; genus Ontholestes; species Ontholestes murinus. The sequence continues at coordinate 48,810,422 of OZ018395.1, forward strand.
TTCAGTTTTTGCAATCTTTTTGCATTCGGCCGCTATATGGCAGAAATTCGCACAGCAGTCGCACCTTATCCTTCTCTGGATTTTTTTTGGTATATTCGTTTTTCAGATGCTATCCTTCACTATTCTTGCTTTTATCTAGAGTACGTTGAATGAATTTATGACCTTTCTTGGGATTCGGCCTCTAAGCGACTTGTTTAGTAAGCCGTAAATCAAGTTTAGTTTCGTTATCTTGGTATGCTGATCTTCTTATTAAGCAAATAGTTTGCGTTTTCACATATAAATGGGTCTATCGTTTGCTCTGTTGCAAATATTTCACTGTATATTACATTATTAGGTTTGTTCGCCGTAAAACCTTTGCGTATCATTTTCATGGCTTAATTCGATGTTGTTCTTGATCTTTGACTCCATTCCACCATTTCTAAGCTTCCGCTTTGAGGAGGTGTGGAAGTGTTGTGAGTGCGTCGGTATCGATGATTCCTTTGACATTCTTGTAGATAGTTGTTTCATGGACGAATTTTGATACCGCACCGTGGTTCTGTTCGCCATTTAATCTGGCGGTACACTAGGTGAAGTTTTAGGTATTTGCGATTACATAGATTTCTCAGATTAGATCATGTAGCTTCTTCTCTTACGGAGTTACGCAGTTTTAATGCCGAAATGCGGAGAGATAATTCAATTCACTTTATTACAATATGTATAGTGGCTGCGAGTCCAAATACAGCTGAGTAGAGAACGTTTTCAACAATAATGATTTGGGGCATTCCAATATGGTATTGGCATTGCGATGGTCGCTACACTGTTCTGTTCTATGTATCTCATGTGTGTATCATATCGCCGAGTAGCTTAAGTCAATTCCCTTTATTATTCACTATGTATAAACAGCAACTATATTTAAAATCCTACCTTTTTAAATAAATTTAAAAAAATTAAAATCCTTATAAACTTTAAAAAGCTATAAAATTCGTAAAAATATTTCTTCACTTTTTTTCTGTTTTTCACTTATAATTGATTATATAGTGAAGACGCCGATAGCTGACTTATCGCTCTATATTAAATATTTAAATGTAAAGTAATACAGTCAACCCATTTCAATCTAAAATATTGTTCTAGCAAGTACTTATTATCTAGAAATATTACAAATTTGATAAAGAAAAGCACTTGTTATGTTCCATATTTTTTAACTCTGAAATCTTGTGCTTAAATTTTAGGACTCCATGATTGATGGAAATAATTCAAATAAAAAAAATTCAAAATCATAATAGATTTAAATTTGACTTTGTCTTTTACCAAAATCAATTCTAAGATATAAAGCAGCGCAAGATAATTTGCATGTAAGTCAAAAAATATATATCTAAATATATATAGGTATTTTGGAGACTTGTGTGGTTAGAGCAATTAAATTAATACAACTAAGATTACTGATATTCTTATTTATTTTAAAAGGTAGGTTTCCAATAAAGCATTTAATGTTAATAACTATAAGTAATAAATTATTAGCAGTACTCCTTAACTATTTACAAAAATGAAGATTACATTTTTAAAAATCGAACTAATGTTTTGATCTCATAATGAAAAACACGAGCGTTTTGAGTTTAGCTTTATTTTGTAGACACTGTTACAATTGTTTCACCACGCAGTGGCTTCATCAGGCAGATGAATAATTATTTTAAATTTATTACAATCGAGACTTAAATTCTACATAACACTATGAATATGGTGGGGGTATTGCAGGTACAAAAATTATAAATTGAGTAATGGTGAATTGTTGAGCTCCGTTTGTTCATTTAGTAGAATATGGCGTTTATTAAATTTGTTTATTTCTAATTGTTCTAGTAGGTTTAATTTTCTTCTTTTCTGGCACGTGTGTAATATTTTGAAATCCGGATTAAATAAATGTTGTTCATCTAGAAGGTGGTTCGCGTATGTTGATGCTGTTTTCTCTAATGTGAAACTTTTCTTATGTTCACGGATTCGGTCCTCGAAACTCCGGTTTGTTTGTTCCACATATACTTTTGGGCAATTACTGCACTCTAATAAGTAGACGCCTGACTTTTCATTTTTAGCTGTTTTGTCTTTTGCGTTGTTTATAAATTTGTATAGTGAATTATTTGTTTTGAATGAGGTTTTAATGTTCAAAGATTTTAATTCCTTGCTAATTGACATTGAAGGAGGGCCAATATATGTTAATGAGCAATATTTTTTATTTTGGTTTAGGTTTCTGTTAGGGAAAATTAATTAATTTATTTGACGTTTTTGTTTTTTTATTCAATAAATTGTTTATTAACTCAAGTGGGAATCCGTTATTACTAGCTATTATTAATATTCTATTTAATTCTTTGTTGAAATTGGCCTCCGATAACGGGGTATTGATCAGTCGATGGATCATGGAATTATAGGCTGCAAGTTTCTGGGGCATGGGGTGGAAGGATTTAAAATGTTTTGAAATATTTCTACAAGCTGCATTTGTGAATGATACCACAGGTCGTATTGATTTTTCGGGTTTGTGTAATTTAATGAGGCCGTATAGTTTTGGAGATTTGGGATTCATTGGGATGAGTGATCTTTTTTGGTTTTCAGTAAAGATAGCTTGGCAGTTTTCTAAGGCTGATTTTAGTTCTTTAACACATTTTTTAGTGGGGTCAGAATTAAGATTTTCAAATTTGTTATCACATATAAAATTTAGGACTTTGGTTTTAATATCAGCTTCGGGTATTGCAATGATGGTATTGCCTTTTTCTACTTTAGTGAAAATAATTTGATTCAGGGTGGATTTTTTTATGGATTTTGCAGTATCCAATATCCAATATCCAGTATTCAAGGTACAGCAAGACAATTAGATGTTGTCTTATCTTTCCACCTCATGCCCCAGAAACTTGCAGCCTATAATTCCGTGATCCATCGACTGATCAATACCCCATTATCGGAGGCCAATTTCAACAAAGAATTAAATAGAATATTAACAAGAGCTAGTAATAACGGATTCTCACTTGAGTTAATAAACAATTTATTGAATAAAAATCAAAAACGTCAAATAAATTCATTAATTTTCCCTAACAGTAACCTAAACCAAAATAAAAAATATTGCTCATTAACATATATTGGCCCTCCTTTAATAGCAATTAGCAAGGAATTGAAATCTTTCTTAGCAGTCGTGCCTAAATAAATAAATAAAAAAAAAAAAACACCAAAACAATTCTCGCTTTTATTATAAATACAATTAATTTAGTAATTGATATAATATTAAATATTGTTACCTAAATCCCTCTTGTGATTAGAATATTGAACATTTATATTTTTAGAAGAATATAAATAATAAGCTTAGATTTAATTTTATTTAATTTTATTTAAAATGCTATAATCGAATGTAATATAAACAATGTTTTTCAAGTGCCTTCAACAAAAATTTTCAAAATAAATTTTGGGTTTCCTAAATTCTTATACTGAATCAATCATAAATAAGTAATTGTGGAGGCTTTCACTTCATGATAGATTATGATAATTCAAAATAAATAAACAAATCACTTTGTTAAAGTAATACCAACAAAGTTAATTGATTATTTATTTTAAATCAATCATATTTTGTATATTTTAAAATTAAATTTTGTGAAAGCTATAGAATGTCTATTATATAAGTATTATATGATATTGTATAAGTTACATATTTTTAGCATGTTTTTGTTTTCAAATAAAGAAAAGGCAATTTACCTGCCACTATAATTGCCGTAATTAATAATTTATTTATCTATCGTATTGTGTTGCAATGCGATCAATTTAACATCATTTTATAATAATGGTAACTATCGAGACGTATTTTCATGTGTAGAAACAGGTCGTGTTTCTATGGATATTAAAGTTTTCGTAAGCAAATTATCTGGAAAGTTCTTAGATTTTATTGCATTTTAATTTTTTTGTTTAAGCCTAAATTTCTTGGGCAATGATAAAAGTAAACATAACTTCAGATAATTTATAATTGGATTTTGGACATAATAGTCACAACTTTATGGAAAATGCTCCTTGTTCTTGTTACCTAAAATACTTACTTGGTAAGGACAAAATCATAAACATAACTTATTCATTCGTACCTTAATTTTTAGAAACTTTAATCTATGTCATCACTTATTGCACAATTACACAACATTTATTACTTAAAATCAATCGCACTGCGTATTCAAAATTGGTTAAGTTCTCTATTCACAAAGCAATTTGAAATATATTACAAATAAATTTATTGATGTTATGATGAACAAAATTAAGTTCCTTACTTCACTTATTATTTTGATTAATACCAGATGTAGATTTTGAGTACTACATACGCATTATCCATTAACCATTGATAATGAGTACGTAGTACTCCAAATGTACATCTGGTATTAATAAAAATAATAAGTAAAGTAAGGAATTTTATTTCGTTCATCATAATATCGAACTCTTCACATTACTCAACCCGAAATTATGTTTATTGATGGTTGAATATATTCTGTATTTACATCTAGTTTCACTCAAACATATTCAAGTTTACAGCATACATGAGTCAAATTCCATTGTATTAGGTTATATTTCAAAATATTAAAAAATATGCTTTACAAAGTCTTAATTTCTTCTGTATGTTACACAAGATCAAGTTTCTCATTGATATTAGGTTAAAAAATTAATTTAAATTATGATAGACATTAATTTAATTTTTAGGAAGTGTAAAGCTGTTGCATTGTCATCCCTTTGCAGTATAGGTAGCCTATATAATTTAGCATTTAAAAACCATATTATTCGTGTATATAATAAGACATCAAGGCTACTCGTTTTTTTTTCGGTATTCTTCAGATAAGTTAAAATCAAATTATTTAACATAAATAAATAAGTTCTTCGCCATATTGTAGGTGCTACAATTACAATATAAAATGATTTTAATTACAACCAATGCAAAATCTTCAAAATCTAACTGATCTCTTTTTATCAATTCTACAATTCGTCTAATTTATTTTTAATGTGTATTTAGTTTTCTTATTTTAACATTTTTAAAGAGTTCTATCGGGTATAAAACGATTTGATCAATTATTGTAAACTAATTATTTATGTATACACACTTGTACACAATTTACTTACTAGCAAGAACTGCTCTTTATGTGAAACTCTAGAAATGGTCCAGAAAAATTACTGAGCTACTGATGTTGAAATTGGGCATAGATGATTTCTTTCGTAAATGGGAATAGATACTTGCCATACTAGTTATACAGGGTATATTATAAAAGTAATGTGCATAATTCCATAGTGACGCGACCATCCATCGCAGAATAGTAAAACGGGTCTAGAAATGTGATTTTTTTTTCAATGCAGCTGTTTGTTTTTCGACTTGTAACACGGTGCGGTGAAGCGTTCGCTTGAACAGCGATACGCAAACAAGTTTTCTGTGTGACTTAAAAAGAATGCAACTAAAACACTTCAAATACTTTATGATACCTTCAAGGATGGCTGCATTTTAAGGTGACAGTCTAAAAAGAGGCACAAGGCGTTCAGGGAAGTCTAGGAAGAGAAGAAATCCCATTTTTGACGCCCAACAACAATATTTGTGACGTCCGAGGAATCGTTTATTTTGAGAACTGTAGGGAGGAACTGCTACCTCAACCTTTTACCTGCAAATGCTCAATAGATTGAAACGTCGGATTGCGCGCGTGGGGCTGACATGAAAGACGGACAGGTTCCACCATGACAACGCCCCCAGCGATACGGCCGTGTTACAACATTTCTCATCGGCAGTTGCAGGGTGCCTTAGCAGATACGTTTCCGTAAATGTATTGATGATGGGAGAGAAAACGCGCATTACATTCATAATGGATTCTACATATTTTTGCACCTCTCCTTTGTGTTTATTTTACAGTTTATCAAATCAATGTTTTAGTTTCTAATTCCAAGATGTATCACAAAGTAATGCCTTTCACCATCAATCATAATATTTTAATCATTCTGAATTTCATTTACAGCAATAGTATATTACTATGGTAATTCTTTTAGTGCTTGGTGAGACTAGGGGAATAGTCCATTAGGGTCAAATACAACGCATTAATATTGGGTTACGAGATTGCACTAGCAAATAAGTGCTTCTCTACATCACTGTGAATGTTGTTGGCTTCACGATAATTCTTTAACTGTTACTATACAAGATGTATTTAATGCTATTGTTGGTCTAAAATCAAAACACATTTATGGACCGGATCGTATATCCAGCTATTTCTTGCAAAAATGTATTTTCTCATTGTGTCTTCCTATTCATAAATTATTCTCTAAATCACTTTTGCTCGGCATTGTTCCATATATATATATATGTGGGACGGGCCGCCCCTGGACTCGCATTGTCATCGGAGAGCGAACGGGACGGCTTAGAGGAGGGAGTTGCTGTTGAGCGACAAGCGCAGTCAGTACGAAAAGAACCGACGTCGAGAACGCTACGCAGTGAAAAGAAATATCAAGAGAACATTTTGTGAGACAATCAGTAAATTGTGAATTCGTTTATCTTTAGTTTATTAAACCAAAGCCACAGGCATATTAAATAGAGTGGGAACTGTTTGATTTGCCCGTAACCACCATTAAAAATCCTACAACTTGGGGGCTCGACCGCGATTAAAAAGAGAAAGTGTTGTGCTGTGGTGCGATTGTTTAGCGCTAAAGACTAAGTAAAGACATTGAAACATTGAAACGTGTGTGTACAATAGGCGGGAAGCCGCATAGAAACAGTGCATTCGGTGGGACCGGCTGTGCAGCGTAAAAAGCACGGGTGAACGTGAGACGTGCGGGGTGAGGTAAACCGGTTGTTTTTTCACTTCTCCGCGCTCGAGTACGCATTTCGCTTCAACTGCCAACGTCTACGCGACAGAGGCGTGCGCTAAAATGACTGCACTAGGGGAAATTCCTGAAATCGACCACAACATAACTCAAATGCAAACCAAACCGCTGAAATTATTATTTACAATAATATACGAAGATGAGACGCGACGACTGAACAGGACGGCTCTGAGGAAGTTTGATGGATTCACGTTCGAAGATAATTCAGATGAGTACACAAGTAAAGTAGAATACATTAAAACGAAGTTAACGTATGCGGACTTGGTATCGGTATGTCACGTACTCGACATTGAATATGACGGAACGGAAGACGAAGTGCGACAGAGAATACTAACGTTTCTTTGTCACATTGAAAAGAAAGACGAAAACAAGGAAGACGACGAAGACGACGAAGACGATGAAGACATAAGTGACGAAGACAAAGACGATGAGGCCAAAGGCGAGGACGTTGCACAATATGATAGAATGAGAGACCGATTTGCTACCTGTTCAATCACCTTCAGAGACATGGAAAATTCCATAAGACGTTATAACGGTAAAGACGGATACCCCGTTACCAAATGGATTTCCGAATTCGAAGAGCTGGCAGGATTGGCGAATTGGAATGATTTTCAAAAGGTAGTTTATGCGAAAAAACTTTTAGACGAACTAGCAAAACTTTTGGTTCTATCTGAAAAGGGCATAACTACTTGGCGCAAGTTGAAGACATTATTAAAGAAAGAGTTTGAGGAGAAGGTCAGCAGTGCAGACGTTCATCGAATGTTGATGAACAGAACCAAGAAAAAAGAAGAAACGGTACAAGAATATACACTGGTTATGAGGGAGATAGCCAGTCGTGCGCGTATAGAACCCGAAACGACTATCCAGTACATTCTAGACGGAATCCCAGATGACCCTTCGAACAAAGTGATCCTATATGGAGCAACGAACTTCGATGAATTTAAAGTGAAGATTAAATTTTACGAGACGATGTACAAAGGAAGATCGATGCAAGTAAATACCAAGGAAAAGCCCATTTCCACGAAAGATAAGTCGAAAGTCAGCGAAAAAACTCCAAACCCGAAAGATGAAAGTGGGCGAACACGTTGCTATGCGTGCGGTAGCAAAGGCCATATGTCAAGGGACTGTCCATCCAAAGATAAAGGAGTCAAATGCTTCAATTGCAATGAATTTGGGCATAAGGCGGGAGTGTGTCCTACCAAAACAAGGAACGACCGTTCCAATAGTACCATGCTGATCGATCATGAAGAAAATTATGCTGTAAAAAACGTAAGCATCCAAGGCAAGACAGTGAGGGCGTTGTTCGACACTGGAAGTGATGTCAACTGTGAACGACACAATAACCCTAACTGGTATCGGAAGTGTCAGGGTCAACACTATAGGCAACTTTGAGGCCGATGTCGAAGCAGACGGTGTCAAGATAAACACGAAAATCCATGTAGTTGAGTCTGATGTCCTGAAGATTCCTGTCGTTATTGGCCAAGAATTTCTCAGAAATGCCGTTGTCCAGATGGATGGAACGGGGATAACAGTAATTGACCAAAAGTATGATGACCGTTCTGTCGACGAAGTCCAAATGATGAACATCGTGTGTGACAACCCTATGCTAGATCTAAGTCACGTCGCTTCACCCGAGTTGAAGAATGAGATAGAGCACCTACACAAGAATTATGATCCAAGTAAGAAGACAAAAGAGACTTTATTAAAGATGAGGATTGTCTTGAAGGACGAAGCTCCTATCTCTCACAGACCTAGAAGATTGGCACATTCGGAGAAGCTGGAAGTGGATAAGCAGATGGAGGAATGGTTGCGACAAGGCGTAATCAGACCTAGCCACTCGGAATTCTCCAGTCCAATAGTCCTAGTTAAAAAGAAAAATGGCGAAGTTAGAATCTGTCAAGACTACCGAAGGTTAAATGAGCAAGTTGTGAAGGACAGGTACCCCCTACCCTTGATAGAGGACCAACTCGATCGTCTCCAGGGTTCTCGCGTCTTTAGCACACTGGACCTGAAGAATGGATTTTTCCACGTGCCAATAGACGAAGACAGCCTAGTGCTAGCTCGAGATGAAGAAGAAGCAGTGAGAAGACTTGCCAAAGTTCTGACGACCGCCCAAGACTATGGTTTGCAGATCCAATGGCATAAATGTCAATTCCTACAGACTAGCATAGACTATTTGGGACACCAAATTGAGGATGGAAAGATACGACCATCAGCTGCAAAAGTAGAAGCCGTAATCAAATTTCCGAAACCTACTACGTTGAAACAGGTACAGAGTTTCCTTGGTTTGACTGGTTATTTTAGAAAATTCATCAAAGACTACTCGATAATCGCTAAGCCGCTCAGTAACCTAACTCGTCAAAACGTTCCGTTTACTTTTGGCCAGGAAGAGAACGTAGCCTTCGAGAAGATGAAGCAAATTCTTGCGAACCAACCAGTGCTTGGCATTTACGACGTAAACGCAATGACGGAATTTCATTCAGACGCGTGTGCAGACGGATTCGGGGCGATATTGTTGCAGAGAGATGACGTTGGTCAACTTCACCCGATTTACTTCATGAGCAGAAAGACTTCAGAAGCAGAGCGGAAGTACAGCAGCTATGAGTTAGAGGTACTAGCCATAATATACGCTCTACGGAGGTTTCGAGTGTATCTATTGGGAATAATGTTCAAGATAGTTACCGATTGCTCGGCGTTCACGCTGACTATGAAAAAACAGGACTTATGCACTAGAGTCGCCAGATGGGCCATGCTGTTGAGTGAATTCCAATATTCCATCGAGCATCGACCTGGTAGTAGAATGAGACACGCTGACGCTCTTTCAAGGAACAGTGTGATGTTAGTGGCCAAAGACGAATTAATAGCATCAGTGGGATCAGCCCAGTCACGAGATGAACGTCTACGCGTCATCCGAAAACTCCTGAGCGCTGGACGGCCTTATGAAGACTACATATTGAGAAACAATTTGCTATATAGGGAACACGAGGGTAGAACGTTACTAGTCGTACCAGAATTGATGCAGACCGACCTTGTGAAGAAGTTTCACGAAGAATATGGCCATTTTGCCACAAAGAAAGTCAGAGACCTTATCCTGAGAGAGTTTTGGTTTACCAAATTACAAGAGAAGATCGAAGATTGTATAAGGAATTGCATTCCCTGCATCCTATCTCGGAAGAAAGCAGGAAAGGCCGAGGGTTTTCTGAATCCGATATGTAAGGATGAGTTACCGCTAACCACTTATCACATCGATCATTTGGGTCCATACCAGGTGACTGCAGTCAAGGGCAACGACCGATACGACGTCGTGAGGATTGGTCCTGGAGAAGGTTCCCGGAAGACGTCCACAGCTGCCGACTTCATGAAGCCATGGGCACTGAGTAGTTACGACAAAGATGAGAGTAATGGTTCGGAAGATGATTACCAAGGTGAACTAAGCGACGACGACCTCGAGGACGAGATCGAATCTGAGGATGGCCGTGTGGGACGGGCCGCCCCTGGACTCGCATTGTCATCGGAGAGCGAACGGGACGGCTTAGAGGAGGGAGTTGCTGTTGAGCGACAAGCGCAGTCAGTACGAAAAGAACCGACGTCGAGAACGCTACGCAGTGAAAAGAAATATCAAGAGAACATTTTGTGAGACAATCAGTAAATTGTGAATTCGTTTATCTTTAGTTTATTAAACCAAAGCCACAGGCATATTAAATAGAGTGGGAACTGTTTGATTTGCCCGTAACCACCATTAAAAATCCTACATATATATATATATAGAAATGTAGTTATATTACACCGATATATAAGTCAGGAGATCGACAGTTAGTTAAAAAATATAGAGGAGTATCAATACAGTCAGTGATCCCAAAATTGCTTAGTAAACTGGTGGCTATTCAACTAAAATACCAAATAATACCAAAACAGATTATATGTAATAATCAGCATGGTTTTGTGCAAGGTCGTTCAATTTCCTCGAATATAAACATTTTATATCCAATGTGTTGGAGACAAGTTGTCAGGTGGATACCATCTACACCGATTTGGCGAAGGCGTTTGACAGGATAGATCATGGTATTTTATTGTCCAAGCTATAATCGTATTGGTTTTGCAGAAATACTCTTTTATATACATCATCCTTTCTTAAAGATCGTGTCTAATATGTTCGCATCAAGGATTTTACATCTGATGCGATAAATGTTAAGTCTGGGGTTCCACAGGGTCCACACTGTGGACCTATATTGTTCACACTATTTATTAATGATCTCCAAGAGACTATTAACAACTGCGGATTTCTGCTTTATGCAGATGATTTAAAATTATTTAAGATTGTCAAAAATGTACATGATTGTGATGCTATCTAGTCGGATCTGGTAAATTTGAAAGACTAGTGCAATATTAATCATCACTTAATGTTGATAAATGTTTTGTTAGGTCTTTCACTAGAAATAGAATTCCAATTAACTTCTTATAGAATATAGAGTCTTCGATCCTCAATAGAGTTGAAACAATTAAAGATTTGGGTGTAACTTTTGACACGAAACGCTCCTTTAATGCACACATTTCCAATATATGCAGAAAAGCTTTACAAATCTGGGGCTTTGTGTGGCATATAAGCAAAAATCTGGATAACGATTGTCTGAGAACATTATATTGTGCACTTGTTCGATGCCACCTAGAATATGCATCAACGGTTTGTACGCCATTTACTTCTGTTAACATTGACAGTTTGGAACAAGTTCAGAAAAAAAAAAATTCTAAGATGCATGGAGTTCAAGAACGCAATACAACATGTACCAGGTGAATACTTTAGAATTTTGGATGGTCTTAATTTATCAACATTATTGGCTAGAAGAATACGGATGGATTTATGCGTAGTTTATCGGCTCCTTAATGATTCTCTCAATTCTCTGAATCTGTTGCAGCTGCTTTTACTACACATACCTGCCAGAATAACTCGTTCGACACAGCTGTTCTACTTGAATTCGAATAAAACTACTGCAATGAACTACTCAGCAACGCTCATTATGAATTTAACAAATATGTATTGTAAAGATTCATGTTTTAATAACTTTGAAAATTCATATTTTATGTTCAAACAAAAATTAACTAACTTACCTTTTTAGTTACATTATTTCGTTGACCATTATTTTTTTAGTGTATACAGGTTATACTGTATGGTAATATAATTATTTTTTTGTATTTTTGTAACTGCTTAATGATTTTTGATATTTATTTTATTTGGAACGATGTTATCCTTTTTGTAACTTATTAAATAGAAATACATAATGATACTTTATGATTAACTAGTTTAATTTATTACTATTTACTGGTCATAGGTTAGAGGTTGAAGTTGGTATTAATTCTTCTAAATCTGAATTGTCCCTATTTTAGTAGTTTCATTATCTACTCTAATCTGCCTGACTTTCAGACTATATAAATATCTGATCAGCATTCTTTTCGCCAAATATACAGAAAAATATTAATATTAATTGTTTTAACCAGTGCGATCTTACTAAACATAGTATAAACTAGGGTCTGTGGTTATTTGTCGTCCTTTGCTATTAATTTTATCGGATTTCAAAATCATAGTGAACTATGAATAGAGGTTTTATGCAATTGAATAGAGATTTTATTTTACATTTCTTTTGAACTGAAATTAAAGATGGAAGTATAATTTTGACTCTACCAATACTTTTTGTTTCGAAGATTTCATTCTTGATATAGTACGATAGTGATTATTAATTATTTAAATAATAACGACAACGTGTATTAACAAAATTCTTGTAATAGTTGATATTAAAAATCTGAGAAAATATTACGCGAAGTATTTTATTTCTCATTCTTATAAATAGAAGAGACAAAATATTTATTTTAATAAACAGCATTTACTGATTTCGGATTGACCATTTATAAGAACATTACATATAGTACCAACTAATAAATAATACTTGTATGGTGGTACATTCTGATAACATATTAATAAGACACTTTATAACTTTGTTTTACCACTATAGTTTTTTTTAACGTGACTATAGTTTCGATCATACACTGCATAAAAATAAAAAATGTCTTCAAAAATGTAACGTTAATGTGGATTTAAATGTAGTAATAAAATCTCAAATTTAATTTAAAATCCAAAGACCAAAATTAATATTATGAAAAGATCAGGAATTTATAAATTAACATGCAGTACTTGTAAAGGAATGTACATTGATCAATCTAGTCGAAATTTTGAAATCCGGCTTAAAAAACATGAACGATCTTTTCGCTTGAAACACAAAAACTCTACTTTTGAAAATCATTAATTAGAAAACAAGCATACGTTCGGCAAGGATGAACTTTCAGTAATTAATTTTACCGATAAAGTTCATAAAATGGATTTACTGGAAGCACTTGAAATTCATAAGGCCAAATTTAATCCTGGTTTTCCCATCCTTAATGACAAGGCCGACTTAATCTATTCCTCTCTTTTTGAGGGTATATAATCAGCTTTTGTTAAATTTTAGGTACTTTATGTTTGAAAAGAATCAGTACATGATGGAAACTATAGCCACATTTAAAAAAAAATATAGAGGTAAACCAAAGTTAATAAAGTCTTTTATTTAAATATGTTAACAAATTATAATAAAATGAGCTAATGTAAAATGCACTAATTAAAAATATTAATATTGATTGTAATATACTAACTTACTACTTATGTTAAACAAAATAGAAAACATTTGAATAAATTGACTTTATAAAAACTAGTTATTTATGTTTAAAATAGAAGACTATTAAATTATTATTGTTAATATAAAATTTTGTGCGAGTTGAATTTTTAACAAAAAATTAATATAGGGCATAATAATACTAATAAATATTAAACGACTATCATAAGATTAAATGCGATCTAGAATGATGCTCTTGGTTGAATCGTGTAATTGTAAATGTGAAAATATCGTGCCGGTAATTTATAACATTGCGAAATAACAATAACGTCGGATTCCGTGTGTAAATATTACAGATAGTGGTTTTGTGTAATATAATAGTAGTAATAAATATCCGTATTCATTTTTCAACATCAAAACCTGGACATTAATCAAAATCCGCCGAGGATTAAATCGCGCGCGCACAAACACACAAAAAGTGTTATTAATTATTGGCACGACCCGTAATACTCTCGGGTTATGGATATAAATCGTGTGTTTATCCCAGATATACTCCACTCTCCTACTGGTTTGTTAGATTTTAATATTTGTTTGGTTATGTTATTAACTATAGTATTTATTGGTGACATAGAAATTTCATCGGGAAATAAATATAAATGCCACCAATTTTAAAATTTACGAAAAAAGTGACTTAAAAATTGTAGAATCTTTAAAACAGTAGTTAATTACTGAAAAATTGAAATAAAAACAAGCTAGAAAGTCATAAATCCATAGAACAAAATACTCGATATAACTAAATTATTAGAAAATTCTAGAACTCGAAAAGATTAATTTTTTTAAAATTCTTAATGAAATAAGAATTTCATCAAAAAATCAAAAGTGATTGACTATATAAAGTATAATACCTATAACTTCCGTTGATTCTGGTGAGTCCGTTTTAATAATAATAGATTTATTTACACATTTATGCATTCAATACATATTGAAAAATTCTTTTTATTTATCTTTCCACTGTCCTCGCATCAAGATTTGCGGACGCGGTGTTCCATCTCGTGCTAAGGGTATTGAGGGATATTTGATTCTTCTTTATGTAATTTTTCTTCTATTTTGTTTCGTCATTTAAGATTTTGTTTTTGATTTTTAGTTTAAACGGAGTATATTTTTTTAATTAGGTCTTTCTTTATTTTGTATATCATAAGAATGTTGTTTAATGTTATCATGTTTTTTATGTTTAATTCTTGTACATGTTTATAGAGTTTAGTTGTATTGATCCATTTGTCTAATTTATATATTAATTTTAATATTTTTATTGTTGAATTAGAACTTGTATAGATTCTTGTTAGTTATGTGTCTTTGCCGATGGATCAAGGCCAGCCTAGAGAAAAGGACAATCATATCCACTTTGGGGGGCCATACCATTAAGGCTAAGGCAGGGAGAGGCTGACAACAAGGAGTAGTGCTATCTCCACTGCTATGGGCTACACTAGTCGATGACCTTCTAGGAAAATTGTCCAAAGAGGATATCCACTGCCTAGGGTACGCGGATGACTTAGCTATTGTCATCAGAGGCCGGTTCGCGGGAGTTGTGCCGGAGCGAGCACAAAGAGCCCTTAACATAGTAGACAATTGGTGCAAACAGGAGCGACTGACAATCAATCTACAAAAAACACAAATTATCTTATTCACAAAAAGACGAGCTTTGCAAGGCCTAAAGCCACTGAAGCTCGGGGGTATGGATATCCCCTTCGTAGGGAAGGCAAAGTACCTGGTAGTAACCTTTGACGCCAAAATGACGTGGAGACCACACATCACAAAAGCCACCAAAAAAGCAACAATATCATTGGGCAGCTGTCGCAGAATGTGCGGGAAAAATTAGGGACTAAGCCCTAAAATAACTCTATGGCTCTACACCAGGGTGATAAGACCCATGATAGCCTATGTAGCAGTGGTGTGGTGGACTAGTATAAAGCAAAAGGGGGCGATAGGACTCCTGAGCAGTACACAAAGACTAGCATGTCTAAGTACAACAGGATCCCTAAGCACCACCCCAACAGCAGCCCGGAAGCCATCTTGAACATACCATCATTACACATCTTCATTCAAGGAGAAGCCAGGTCCGTATCATACAGGCTGATGCAAAGACAGGCGCCCATAATCCGATCACACGGAAAAACACACCAACGGCTAGAAGACGAGCTGAAGGCTAACACGATCACAGCGATCCCAAGTGATACCATGGTGAAAAAATACAATTTCGAAAAGAATTACAAGGTACTAATCCCGCAAAGAGAAGACTGGGTCGAAGGCCAACCTACCAAAGCAGAATCATGCTGGTTTACGGACGGCTCAAAGACAGACAAAGGGGTAGGAGCAGGTATATACGGCACAAAACCCGAGACAAAGATTTCTGTCAGTCTCACCAAGGACACCGCGGTGTTCCAAGCAGAGGCGATAGCTCTCTACCACTGCACAAGAGAAAAAGCAAGACAAGACACCAAAAGTAGGTCAATTGCTATATTCTCCGACAGCCAGGCGCTACTAAGAGCACTAAGCTCCAGACAGGTCGAATCTAAGCTAGTGTAAGATCTTAATGAACTTGTCTGTCACAAAAAAGTAACAATAACATGGGTCCCAGGACACGGAGGACATCCGGGGAATGACAAAGCAGACGAACTGGCCAAACAAGGCTCGTCAAAAGCAGTAAATAGCCCGGAACCCTCCTGCGGAATCTCAAAAACCGCAGTCAAAAGATCCATAAAAAAATGGTTGGAGACACAGGCCCATACCTGGTGGACGAACTCACCAGGATAGAGACAGGCGAAACAGTTCCTTAAGAAACAATCGCCAAAATTCACTACCGAACCCCTGAACCAAGACAGGAAAATGGTCAAAACAATAGTAGGCCTGATAACAGGACACTGCAAGCTCAACAATCACATGAGCAAAATAGGCCTGGTGGAAGAAGCACCATGCAGATTCTGCCTAGAGGAACAAGAGGACTCGTTCCACATCCTATGCCACTGCGAGGGTCTAGCAAAGATTAGATATCAAAAGCTGGGCACTACAAACCCAAGCGCGGAGACTTATACCCAAGCCCTTCTGGCAGGGCTAATAGTACTAATCAAAAAGGCAAAGTTAGAGCTGGCCATCTGAGATAAACAGGGATCCACAATAGACCTGAAAAGGTTTCGGTGGAATAGGCGCTGGTGCCATCCATATAACATCTATCTATCTAATAGGTCTATGTGTTTATCCCATTTTAGATGGTTTTGTATTCTTAGTCCTATTTAATCTATTTCTGTGATTTGTTTTATTTTTGTTCCTTTTATTTCAGCGTGTAGGTCTGCTTGTTCTTGCTTACTGCTACAGATCATGAATTCTGTTTTCGTTTCATTAATTGTTAACAGTTTATTGTAGTACCATTTCTCTAATATTTTCATAACTGCAGTTATCTTATTTTAAATTTTCTCGTTGTTTTCTCCAGAGTAAACTATGCAGGTATCGTCAGCATATATTTATGGCTTTCCTTTCAAATTAAGTTGCATTAGATCATTTGTGTAAATAATGTATACTATAGGCAGTAAATTGCTTCCTTGTGGTATCCCGTATTCGGCTTCGAGTGGTTGGCTTTCTATAGCGTTGGCTTTTACACATTGTGGTCTGCTATTATATACGTTTTCATTAATTTTTAACCCGTTATTTCTACTGGCTTTAGTTTTTCAAGAAGCTTAGGTTTAGAGATGGTATCGAAAGCCTTTTTCATGTCGATTTGAAATGTTGCTACTTGTTTCTTTTAATGTAATTTAGATTTTTATGGTATTTATTAGTTAATATGTTGCTGACGTTGTCCCTGAATGTATTTGGAAGGCATACTGGTTCTTGTATGTTTTAACTGTGTTATCTTCGGAATTTGAAATGCTTTATTTAAAGTGAGAAAATGACAATCAACCTTTCCCCGTGACAGAAATAGAACAAAAAAATTCTACTAGATAATATAGACTTACTGAAGGATACAATTATTTCAGTCGATGTATGTTTTTATTTTTATCAATATGTTTATTATGTATTATTCAAGGAAGGAGACCAAAAATAAATAAATAAACAAACAACACATAACCTACTCAGCGAAATCTCAGGTTTCTGCAAATAAGAATGCAGAAATATTTGCTGTTAATACAAATACTAAACAACAGTTGTTACATAGTGTAGTAGTGACATCTACCGAGGAAAACTTATTCTTCCAATACTTTTAACAAATAATAAGTCTCTTAAATGTTCAAATCAAACTTATAAATTGAATCAGGTGGGCCTAAATATTCTTGCCAATAAGAGTAGCAATAACGCTTTCTATCAAATTATAAAAATAGTGATGTAGCATCATAGTACTTTCCCTATAATTTTCTCGAAAACTATGAGGTTTACGCAAAAAGGTATTTGTAACAATTTGCTCAATTTTGGATTGTTTACAATTGTAAGTAAGTAATTACTTGTTATATAAATTTCAGTTAACTCTTATAATTTATTAGCAGTAGGCTGTTGCCTACTGTCTACTGACTAATGTCAAATTAATAATTTTTAATTTCTATTCTCATTATAAACTTTATGAAAAAGATGTTTAATCAAAACTTGTTCAATTTCTCATTCTTTAACTTTTGTTTGAAGAGTTTTGTAATACTTTTAATATTTACAAAAATATCGCGAAAAAAAACTATTTCTGGTTTATGAATGTTCACCAAAAGCTTTTTAGTTCCAGTTTTTAACGATAAACCCTTAAGTTTAAAGTTTTATCTCAATAGCAGCGCTCACCGACAGACACACACAAACTTACAGACACAAATGTTTTTTTTTTCCAAAAATTAGTAGAATTTTCACGAAAACAATACTTCCTTTATATAAACTATATAGGGAAAGTAAAAAGGATACAAAACGTTCTATGTCTGTTAATTCTGTGATAAACGTCGACGTGATACAAATATGAATAGAAAGCGAATCGTGTGCACATATAATATTGAGGCGTCAATTCTGTCAGAATCCAAAAAGGCTTTGGATATTTATTGGCTACGTCCACAAATCAACTTGCATTAATAAAATAAGAACATATTTTGATTAAACGTGATGAATTTGTTTGCAAAAAAACTTGATACTTATTTGACTCGCAAACCAAAATATGAGACCTTTTAACCCAATGCAAATGACGTTACTTCAGGATATTGATAATTATTCTTGAAAGTATACAATTCAATTTTATCGCAATATAAGAACTGGTTGCAGAAATTCGCCAATCGTCATCGACTGTATAATGGATTCCATGTTACCAAACTATGATATTTTACCATGTTAAATGGCAAGTTTCAATATTACAAATTATTGGAGCCATACCAATGGGATTTCATGGAAGATTAAAGTTTGCATGTCAATGACAAATGTAAATTGTTTCTGGAGTATCTTGAAATGACAATGGAATATGTATTTTTGATAAATCGATATAACAGTAAACCAAGGGCACACCCAGTTAAATGGTTCAAAAATATTAGATGATCAACAACAAACTTCTGTATGCGTCTTGGCGCGGTCTCCACTCAAGTATCCTTTTTGTCCAGCGATTGTCCGTAAGTCGCGCCACATGACCGCCCAGCTCCACTTTAAGGTTGTTATACGGGTAACCGCGTCCGTCACTCCGGACCTCTCCCTTAATGTTATATTTGGGATTCTGTCTCTTAGTGATATACCCAACATCAACCTCTCCATTTTCCTCTGCGCGATACTTATTCTATTTGTAGTGTTCTTTGTGAGGGTAAGTGTTTCAGCACCGTATGTAAGCAGAGGCAACACGCACTGATCGAATACTTTTCTTTTTAGGCATATTGGAATGTCTGACCTAAAGATATTGCGCAGCTTTCCAAAGGCCGCCCATGTTAGGCCTATTCTTCTCGACATTTCACAGGTTTGGTTGTCTCTACCAAAAGAGATTTCGTGACCAAGGTATTTATAAGAGCTTACTTGTTCTATGCTTACTCCGCCTATCTTGATTGCCTCATTCATAACAAGATTTTTCATGTATTGAGTTTTGTTGGTGTTGATTTTGAGTCCAACAGAGTTCGATGTTTCTCATAGCCTCCGTAGCATTTGTTTTGCTTCGTCCATACTATCTGCGATAATTAAGATATCGTCGGCGAATCTCAGATGGTTTAAATTCAATGGGGTAAAACACTTGTTATGGAACTTAACAAGTGTTTTACCCCATTGAATTTACATATCTCGTTCCATCAAGAGTGTAGCTCTACCAGTATCAATTATATCAGATGGTTTAGTTTTTCGCCATCTATGTTTATGCCCATGTCTCCAAAGTTGGCCTGTTTGAACATATGTTCTAGGAGGGTTGTGAATAACTTTGGCGATATGGCATCTCCTTGGCGTAGACCTCGTGCAATATCAAAGTCTTGGGAATCATGACCTCGATGTATCTATGATCGATACGGCATTCAGCAAGAGCTTGTAGCATTTTATGCTGGGTTTATTGTGTCGAAGGCTTTTTCGTAATCGACCAAGATTAAGCAGAGGGGTTTATTGTATTCGATGCATTTTTCGATAAGGGACTTGACTATTTGTAGATGGCCATTTGTGCCAAATCCGGCTCGAGAGCCAGTTTGCTCGCAGGGTTGATATAGGTCGAATTTATTTGTCAACCTCTTGTTAATGATTCTCATGAATAGCTTATAAATATGCGATAGTAAACTAATGGGTCTGTAATTTTGCAAGTTGGTGATATCTCCTTTCTTATGCAGTATTATAATTATTGCCCGATCCCAATGGGAAGGTGTTGTCCCAGTTTGTAGGCAAGCATCAAATAACTTGCATAATGCATTTAATAACATAGTTCCGCCGGCTTTTAGGGACTCGACTGCTACGCCGTCGTCGCCAATTGCTTTATTGTTTTTCATATCTCTGAGTGCCTTTCGTCTAAGGTAATATTTGGAATATCCTCGGACCCTTGATTTTGCACTCTATTTATGTTGGTGTCCAAGCTCACTGCATTTTTATCGCTATATAGTGTCGCGTAGAAGTCTTCTACAACTTTTAATATTTCCATTTTATTTGTTGTTATTTGGCCACTCTGTTTTGCTAGCTTGCAGATGTTTTTTCTGCCTTCGGAGAATGGCTTCCGTGGTGATTTCATGCTCTTATTTTGCTCAATTACCTTTAAGATTTCATTTGTGTTATATGTTCTTGTGTCCCTTCGCACTGCCTTGGATATTTCTTTATTTTGGCGTCTTAATTCTGTTGCGTTTTTTGTATGTTTATTTGTCAGATTTCTTCTCCTTTCCATTAGTTGTTTAGTGCTTGTACTGAGTTTTTCTTTTCGTTGGGGGCTTTGTGTCTGGCATTCTTTTACTGCGGTTTTTATAGAATTTGTAATAAGTGCGTTCAGGTCCTCCAAATTCGGGTCTAAAACAATTTCCATATGTGCTAGCTGTGATTCTGTTCTATGTTGATACTGAGTTTCGTCTCTAAGCGGTCTCCATTTGCTGGATGTTGGTTATTTAATAAGCTTTCGCCGCTCGTTCTTGATATTAATTGAGATTTTGGATTTTGGATCGGACCAGCCTGTGGTCGCTGCCTATTGAGAACTTATTCAGCACAGTTACATCTCGCACTATTTCCTTTCTGTTTGATATGATGAAGTCGATTTCATTTTTTGTGCAGCTATCGGGGCTGACCCAGGTCCATTTTCGCTGTGGTGTTTTGCGATAGAAGCTGTTCATTGCAAATAAGTTATGTTGCAGGAGAAATTCAAGAAGCGTTTGACCTCTCTCATTCCTCACTCCAAATCCGTGGGTTCCCAACGGGGTTTCGGTTTCGTCTTCCTTATGCCCCAATTTAGCGTTAAAGTCCCCTATTAGCATGCTGTAGTGGGTAGGTTCTTGCTGTATTGCGGTATTTATATCATCATAGAATACCTCCACTTCCGCGTCCGAGTGTGCGGATGTAGGTGCGTATACCTGGATAATTTTTAAGGAGTATCTAGTGTTTAGTTTGTATATGAGGTACATTACTCTATTACTGATACTGTGGACCTTAGTGACGTTTTGTATATGCTCTTTATGTACTAGGAACCCTCCTTCGTTTATGTGTTGGCCTCCTCTGTAGTGTAGCAGATGGCCTGAGTGAAGTGTTAGTTATTCCTCATCTGTTTTTTTATGTTCGCTTATTCCTAGTATATCCCATTTGATATAGGAGAGTTCTTCCTCGAGTTCTTGTAGTTTCTGGGTTTTTGATAACGTTCTGGTATTTAGAGTAGCGATGGTCAGTTTTCGGTTTTGGTAGCCTATCCTGTATCGGAGATTCTTCGCACCCTCTGCTCGCTTCCTTGTCCTTCCGCTACCTTTGTCGGGGATAAGCGAGCTGCCAGGGATTGAGGGCAGTGTGTTCTGATGTACTATCATTAGCAATTTGCCCTACCAGTTCTCTGTTTTAATGGTTATACCGCCATGACTCGGTCGTCAGAGCCTCTTTAGTTTTCTAGCAGGGAGCACCAACGTGCAGGCGAGGTTGACATTTGGGTCGGACTTATCTGTTGATTTTGCCGTCACCCCTTACTCCCCTTGGCCTTACTGCCAATAATATCCAAAATTATTGAAATGGTTTTACACGAACAATTATACTTAGATTTTGACAGCAATAATGTATAAGCAGCCGTCTTAAAACGGCATTTTGCTATATTTCATACTTATTTAAACTATGGTATTTTATCATGGTGCCATTTCTCTATTAAACATATTTGCCCTCCAAAGACGAGTTATTCGGGCTATTGCTGGGGTTGGTTATTCTCCCCTGCATGTATATATATTAAACATATTGATAATTATACAACACAAGAGGATATAACAATAAAAAAAATAGATTTGTCAATTACAAAAACAATAGATAATAAGTTTAGCTTTGAAATTTACAGAAAACCTACATTTACAGACACACTAATTCCAGCACAATCACGACATCAAATTAAACATAAACTTTCTGCATTTAATGGAATGATTTTCCGAGCCAGATCGATCCCTCTAACTGACATAGGGTATAAAAATGAAATAAAAATAATTAAATCACTAGAAGTTATTAACGGCTACCAAGATAACATTATATATAATCTTATTAAGAAACAAGAACTAAACTCAGTTAAAATATATTTAAATGCCGATAATAAGAAAGTCCCCCCAATTTAAATCATTGACATTTTTTGGTAAAATTAGCAATACAATCAAAAACATCTTCGAAAAACTCAACATTATCATTTCTCTAAAATTTCCAAATAAATTATTTAATGTTATATATAATAATAAAACTCCGATAAATAAAATAAATAAGTCAAGTATATATAAATGAACGTGTAACACTTGTAAAGGAGTATATATTGGTCATTCAGGTCGCAATTTTAAGTCTTATCTACTTGGTTATTATTTATGAAGCAGTAATTTTATTTTACTTAATTGTTTCATTTTATTATATTTTTATGTATGTAAAACCTTGTCTCTTAACACAATAATAAAGAAATTGAAATTTAAATTGAAAAAAGATTTAATAAATTTGTTTTTAAAACTAAAGCCTTTTGTTTTACTTTGTTAGATTCTAGTATCGCACTAGTTATTTGAAAGAATCTGTTTTTCAGTCAAAAATTAGCAGCTTTTTCCAAAATCTACTGCTTCTTAGTACCTAAATTACAACTGGCAACTGCTGTCATAACATATGTTGTTTAGGCGAAGTGAAATTTGTAAAAGTGTAATAGAAACTGATAAATAAAGAAACAAATTGTTCAAAATCACCCACAGATTTAGTTATCCAATCATCTTTTGGTGAAATTTTAACTCTGTATGTTCAGTTTGCCTTTTTGTAATTAGATAACAGACTTTTAATCACACATCTATGATGCTCCTAAATTAGTCTACCTGTAAATTTCAAATCATAATAATTACAGTAAAGCCTTATTAATCATTAAATTCCTCTAGTATAAAATCATTCTTCTATTGGTAAAAGCCATTCAGGACCTCAAGTAGCATTTAAGTTCATCAATAATAAATATAGGATGTTGCTACAGTTTCTTCCAAGCGCAAAATAAATTTTTTACTTTCACTTTCATTAATAATACAATAGTAGTAACTGTTAGTGTAAGTATATGTTCTACTGCAACTTTGTTGTTCTCATTTTTATTGTCACTTTAACTATTTGTTTGTATTTATTTTGATCGTTTAAATATAAAAGCAAGAAACTAAAGAATTCTATTCAAAATTTTTCCCACTACAAAGTCTTTAAATTATATTATTATTAAGTTTAAACATTTATGTTAATTCATCTTATAAAAAAATACTCGAAACGCAATTATTATCCCTGGCCCTAAATCAACAACATTACTCTCTTTCCAAGAATATAATTTATTGGATAAGCGTTGGTTGCTATAAATTATGAGGAAATACAGAACTCATTTACCAAGCGGACTCCACGACTGTACCATTAAGTAATTCCCATTGTGTGTATATATATTTAATCGAGTCCTGGAAAGTTTTCGCCTTCTTAAAATGTACATTTATCATTGTTTGTTTGTCGATTCGGTTTGAAGACTTGAATCGAATTTATTTTGGGGAATCTTAATGAATTTAGTTTCGCGCGCGAAGGCTCGAGCCTTATTTATTCACCCTCTTCCCTCCCCCCCGAAACAGCGGACCTTTCATAAAACTTAATCAATTTCGTCAGAATGGTTATTAATTACCCGGCTTTTTATCCGGCCGTCGAATCCAAAATTTAATTGAATAGAAGGGACGACTTCATAAATAGAGAAGAAACACGGGTTGTAATTGAAATTACAAGATAATAAACATGTTAAAATATACAACAATTAGTAGATTTTAGAATATTGGTCTAATAATTCCTAATTCTTTTAGTAAAACACCATATCAGTGGTACCATAGAGTTTCAACAAGAACAGCCTCAACGATCCAATAAATAAGAAATTGCTGTACAATTCACACAAGAAAATATAAAATAAATGTTAAGTTGTTCCCTATTAATACAACTCTCTTTTTAAATGTTTAATTGAGGAGGCGTTTACTTTGTGGTACTTTTTAAATATAATGAAGAAAGAGACACGATTACTTTCTTTTACTACTTAATTTTAAAATAAAGTGGTAAAAAAAAGTAGTCATGTCTCGTTCTTCATTATATTTCTCTTTTTGCCTTGTATAATGATATATTTCCATTACAAAAGGTAAAACGGGAATAGTACTAATAAGAAAACCCTTGTGATTGATTATTTATTTTATCGATTAGGTTTATTTCCCTAAGAATCATATTCACATATATTTTCTGCTATGTTTATTAAGCAATAATTAATGTACTGTAACAACATAAATAATTTTTTAATGTAACAATATGTACGTTAAATTTAAAAAAAATCAAAATAAATAAAACAATTAACTTTGTTGGTATTACTTTTTTATTACACTTGTAACTATAGTTTCGACAACTTCAGCTTGTCATTATCAATTTGTATCATGAAGTGAAAGCCAACACAATTTCTTATTTAAAAAAATATTTATAGAAATTACTTCAAATATAAATACTGATAGGGAACAAACTATAATTTTCGCAAATCTACAATTTGAATTATACAAAGTTATAATTATAAAATAAGTATATGCTATAGAAGGTATAAAAGCTTAGAGTTTTAATAAAGATAAGTGTGTTCCACATACATTAAATTAGTTTCCTAGTTTTCGCACACTGAACACCGTAATATAATCAATCAATCAATTGTCAATCATGGAATCTAATTGACGCCGAATAATTTAATATTCCTTTTGGTCAATCTAGCTATCGACCATCGTGATTTTTTTTTTTTGTACGAGTATACAGTTGTGTTAATTAATTCAGCATATGTGTAACAGTGTGTACCCGGCGGGTACGCCGATCGAAGTTTCGATAGGAAAAAGCTCGATTTTCCCCAATGCAAAAAGGCCCCCCGGAAACTTTCCCGACGCTGAAATTTTTTATTTAACTTTAATCATCGAAACCGTCATGCTCTCCTCTTGTATGTGTGGGCATACAACACGCCACCCTTTGATTTTAATACAAACCACCAAAAAAGCTGCCACGAACTTTGTTATTAATTCGAGGCCGAACATGATTTTGGAAAAAAAGCAACTTTATTTATGGACGTGCCTTCAGATACAATTTTTACGATTAAGTGTTTAGAAGGTAATTACTTATAAACCCAAATAATTTTATATAAATATAACTAACTTCCATACAATTATCTTTGTGCTATAAATAATATTAAAGAGATAGAAATATTTTATAAGAAAATATTTCCATTATGAATGGGTTAAATTAATTTCTCTTAAATTTCAATAAAGCTAAACAAAATAGTTTGATAAATTTATATAACAAAAATAGGAAATTTCTACAATGATGATTAAGAAATATAAGGTAACAAAAAATGACCAATGAAGATTTAAACGAAGTATAAGGAAATTAAATTTAATAGTTGCTTATTATGACTACATAAAAAACCTCTCCAGTTTTATAGTAAAAATCCTTAAATCAATTTTCTGAAAAATGGTAATAGTATGGACTATAATACTACATGAAAATACAATAAATATTTTTTAGAAAATGTTTCATTGTAAAATCAATAAAATTAAACAATTAGTCAAGCATCTGAAATGGTATGATCAAACAAACCTTGAACATGTTTATCAATAGAACCCTAAATACGCTAGTGCACTGTTTTTTTTCCTCATGAGGTGGTGTTTAGTGTCCCTGCACTGCGACTCTGGATGTTTTACTCCCTGTATACTCCTGTGTCTTCTATACAGTCCAGGAGTTTCTGCCAGGGGATGCTCTTCAGCTCTTCTACAGGAAGCATAGGCTTTCCGAATTTCGCCGTGCGTTCTCGTTTATACGCTTCGAAAGTACAGAGTAGGTGTTGGGGAATTTCCTCTACTTCCAAACATCCACGGCCTAGGTGTCTTTTCTCAATTCTCATCCTATATTTGTGCTTATTCAGGTTACAGTGCCTAGTGACTAACCCTGTGAATTTCTTAGTTTCAGTCTGCTCAGTGTTCATAGCATTAGCATGCTGTCAGGTAACGGACCATCTAGGAAGAGTCTCGTATGCCTCATTCCAATTTGGTTATATCATGCCTTTTTATGCTCCTCTGTTAACTTGCGTCGAATTATTTCCTTTCTGGTTTCATGGGGTATACCGAAAGAGGGTCCAGGTCCTATAAATTCACAGCTGTCCCTTGTTTGGCTACAACTCGGCTCCCAAGTGTCCAAAAATTGGTCCTTGTGTATCCATACTAGCAGTGTTTTCTTGGTTGTCGCCAGTGCATCCAAGCTGTTTATGAAGGTCATGACCACCCCAGACTGCATTATCGGCGAGGCTAGCACTTTTATGGCTGCCTGGTTGTCCATCATAATGGTAATTGGTTCTTTATTCTGTCCCGACTCTATTACGTGATGACCACACCAGTCAATGGCGGCTATTTTAGCCTAGAATATGGAGGCATGTTTCCCCAGAGCGAATTGTTTGCTCCAGTTGCACCCTTCATAGTGCACTGTTAATTGATCTACAACACCAATATTTGAAAGTCAAGACCAAGTCCAGAAAATTATGAATTAAATATACTATAATATATAAAGTTGTCTTTGACAAACGTAATAACGATCGAAGGAGCACTATCATTTTTGATTTCATCATCTACTTTGGTAAAAGAATACTAGATAATGGCATAATCACAACCCTTCTTCTCACCGATAAAACCGTACCAGTTGAATAATAAATACTAACTGCTTTCTGTACATTTAACAAGAAAATGCTGCTAGTATAATTATACAAATGTTTAATTGATATTAAAGAAGACGACTGAAGATAAGAGAAAATGCAATCTAAGTTATCCAAAACTATAAAAGTTAAAATCTACTTCTACAATTTGATAATAAATTCTTAGATTTTTGTAGCAAGATTGCTCAACACTCCAAAAGTATTTGACGATAATAAAGTATATATAAAATCATATTAGACAAATCCAAAAATAAATAAACGATTACAAAACGCACCTCTTGAAAATATACAATATGCGTGAAAATTTTTTCATTTTTTTTTTCATAAAGATCATATAAATCTACCTTATTAGAAGAAATCAAGTAATTATTATTATTGAATGTATTTTTTTTAAACTTGTACTCTTTTAATAGAAGAAATAATTGCTATCTGATGATTGATGTTGGTAACGTTCATTTTTGAGATACTCAGAGTGGATATTATTTAAGGATTTTTAGACCAGAAAAAATCCCTAAGTGATTTCTGGATAAACAAGTTCTAGCAGTGTTTAATATTATATATATTTACAATATATACATTGGTTTACAGCTAATAGTAGTTTAGCAATACAAAGTAGAGTTAAAGTCCTTATTAATCTGGATTTGCTAGAAGAGTTTTGGTCCAGAATACCTAGTCTAGGATTCCCAGAAGGTTTTATCAAGAAATATCAAGTCAGCGGCGGTGGTCCAAAATCCCAAGGTGCAAGATGATTTTCAACATGATCAAGTAGAATCTCTAAGAGGGTTTTGATTTATAATGCAAAATCCTCGCTCTCTAAAAATTTGTTGCTAGAAGGTATGTCGAAATATAGTGTTAAATTTTGGCCGCATGTAACTTACTTTTTTAACAAAGAAAAAATTGTGCATTACCAATCACCAATTTACAACCACGCATCTACATCCCCTTTAGCAACACATTTTTGGGAAGCGAATATTCTGATTTATTGCACTATAAATTCAAACTTTCTTCTAGATTCTACTTTTGCTGACTCGAGCCATACCTGGTCTTTCCAAAGTTTATGTATAAACGAAATTTTTACATAAGTGTAGTTACATGTTCCTCAACTGTTCAAATATTTTTAGAATTTTCTTGGTATAGAAACTCTTTTAAATGGTTTATAAATGTAAGTTTGGTATATTTACAATATTGATGGAAATACATTCTGGGTCCCAAGAACGCGAACTCCCTTTGCCCAAAAGTGGTATTCCAAAAATTACCAGATTGATTGGTGCATATCCTGTTTTGTTCGTATTATTTTTATATTTCAGTAGATTTTTATGTTTGCATTGATATAATACCAATATCGAAAAAGTAGACCTGTCTTGCATCGTATAGTTTAGCCTTCCTATAAAGGTCATCAGTTGGGTACATGTATATAATAATAATAATAATAATAATAATATTTAATAATAATAATAATATTTATTGGTGCTATTAACCAAGGTTTTACACAGGTCAAGTTAAAAAAAATAGTGGATAACAAAAGATCACAATTATAAATATATAAAGTAGCTGATTCTGTAAGGACACCAAAGCATTTCTATATAAAAATAACTTAAGTAAATAGACAATAGTATACATACTATAATACAGTTTAAAAGTACAAACACAATTTTTCTAAAAATAAAATAAATCTTAAAAATAATGAGTAATTTTAAAAATTTAAAACCTTAATTCGCACATACACATTAAAAGCAGAAATCTTAATAATACAAACAGTTATCTAACAATAAAAGCACTAAACATTTAAAATATATAAAAATAGGTCACAATCTCTTATATTACGTAATTTAAAAGTTTACAATTAAAATCAATAAAATGTGTTTATTAAAAAAAAAATACAAACACAAATGTATTAGACAGAACTGTTACAAACATTTTAAAAGTTATTTAGTAAAATTTAAACTGGTAAAATTTATGTGGCCAAGCATGTTTAAAATTAAATAAGATTTCAAGATAAGTTAATGCAGGTGTGTAAGTATTCGTCGAAGGAATAAAAGACGTTTTCTGTTAGAAAAGATTTACACCAAACTTTAAATTGACTACCAGGTAAATTCTTGACATTGTGTGGTAATACATTGAAGAATTTTACACAATAGTACGTAGTCCCAGTTTTTGCTTTCGATAAGCGAAATGCATTTACACGTATGAGTTCCTTTGCACGTACGTCATATGGATGGTAGGATTTACTGCTGTTGAATGTATTTTAGTTGTTTTTTATATAAAGAAGACATTCCATAATGTATACATTTGGAACTGTCATGACTTTAAGGCTTTTAAAATATTGCCGGCAATCATCTCTATAGCCAATTTGAGCTACAACCCGAAGGGCTCGCCTTTGTATTCTAAATATATCAGACATTATTGCAGAGTGACCCCATAGGATGATTCCGTATGATATGTGTGAATGAATATAAGCATAATATACATTTATTAGCATATCTGTTGTAACTGATCTTGATAGATTTCTCAGAATATATACATGTTTAGATAATTTTTTTTCAAGTTCTGAGCCATGTATTCCCCATGTCAATTGGCTATCAATATACATTCCTAAAAACTTAGTTGAAGTGTTTGCTGCAACCTGACTTCTTTTAAGTGAGAAAAGCATTTCTACTGTTAATTTAAGTCGATTACTATCAAACGAACAGTTAACTATATCCATATGAGATTGTAACTGAGCTCTTACTTCTCCAATGTTATTGCCTTTGCACGAGATAGTGGTGTCATCTGCATAAAGAATTACTGATGCATGAGAAAATTGCATTGGAAGATCATTTATGTATATTAAGAACATTAATGGCCCAAGTATTGAACCCTGAGGTTCACCGTACACTATTTCCTGTTCTTGAGAAAGAATATTATTAAAAAATACCTTCTGTTTTCTATGAGGTTACAACTTAATTGACTAAAGTTATATAAATATAGTTTCCTAAGAAGGATGGAATGAGTGACACAATCAAAAGCTTTGCTTAGGTCGAGTAAGCTACTCCCAACTATTTTTCCATTTTCAAAGGCGTCAATAGTAAAATTGATAAATGAGCGAATTGCCATTGTTGTTGACCTACCTCGTCTGAAACCAAATTGAGATTCAGCTAATAAATGATTGGACTCAAAGTAATTTGATATTTGTTCAGACAATATAGATTCTCATATTTTTGAAAGTATGGGTAGTATCGATATTCGTCGATAGTTATCAGGATCTTGTTTATTCCCTTTCTTAAAAATTGGAATGCACTTGGCTATTTTAAGTGCATCCGGAAAAATGCCATGTTTTATACAGAGATTTATTAAAAATGTGATCGGCCGTATTATCACATCAATAACTGATTTGACTATCCCTAAGTTTAAGCCATATATATCCTTGCTGGATGTGTTATTTAATTTTAAAATTACATGACGTACTCTGGCACAAGAAACTTCTTGAAATGTAAAATATGACGATCGATTATTTATTTAGATGTGCGTAGCATTAGATTTATAGGATCATGATCACATTTTGATAAGGAGTTTAATACAGTGTCGGCCGTTTTTGCGAAATAGATATTAAATTAATTTGCCGTTATATTAACGAGATCGTTCATATCAAATTTACTATGCATTTTTGATTTTATTATATCCCAGATGGCTCTTGAGTTATTTGAGGAACTTTAAATATAGTTATCGTTTGCTAATTTTTCTGCTTCTCTAATGCGCTGTTTGTACATTGTTTTTAATGACTTATACTGCGAGTCTGTAACTTCATTTTTGCACCTATTTCGAATATCTCGCAGTAGGTGCACGCTCTCCCTCATTTGTTTGAGTCCCGGACTGAACCACTGTACAAAGTTTTTATTTTTAGATTCGTTAATCTGCTTTTCTGGGAAGGCATTTATATACGCGTGATTTAATATATTTATAAAAATGTCCCACCCTTTATTTACACCAATATTATTATGGATTATATCTTCCCATTGAAATTGATCCCAATTATTATAGAAGTTAAACTTTCCATGTTGAGTAATACGCCTAATAATTCGTTTCACTATTCTTTGTGTATGATCGATTTCAGTGCACAATCCCAGATGGTCGGAAACCCCTATATTTACTACTTCGACATTGTTGGTGGCAGTATTATATGCTTCATTTGTGAAAATATTATCAATACATGCCTCTAATCTTGTAGCATGTGAAGTTATCTTGTGTAACGCGTAGCATGCAAAAAGGTTACACAGTTGAATAGCTTTGCTATCCGCCCCGTTGAAATGGACATTAAAATCACCACACACGTAAACCTTATTTGAAGTTACATTAATACGTTCTAACATTTTTTCTATAATTTCAAGAAAGTCTGAGTAAACGCCATTAGGTGATCTGTATAGCGATATAATTAGAATATTTGACCGGTTTAATATTATCCCCGACATTTCACATGTTAACTCAATGGACATTTCATTGAGATAATTTAAAGCGATATACTCGAGACCTTTTTTTACCATTACTAAAGAACCACCATGTTTTGAAAACTGTCTGCTATAACATGCGGCCACTTGAAAATTATTTATTGTATATGCAAATGATTCGTTTGTTGAGAGCCAATGTTCACTTAATGCTATAACTTTGATGTCCTTACCAATTACATATGCTTCAAGTTCTTCAAGTTTATTTCTCAGGCATTGAATATTAATATAAAATAACAAATTCTTCTTTTTATTTACTTGCTCGTTGTGTTCTCCTTCGTTGTGGGAGGAGTTCGCTTGAATAAAAAACGTCTTACTGTTACTCCTTTTGGCCACATAACAGGATCTTCCGTTGACTGAAGATTTTCAAATGGAACAGTGAGCTTGAAGGACGAATATTCCTCCGGGCGTCTGGAATTCAGTTTTTCGCAGTGGATGACGGGTATGCCGTGATTTGCCAAGTGTGAAGTAATATCTTCAGTCTTTGTAGTAGGATGTACACGGTATATATGTAAATGGGCTCGTTTTTCCACACCTTTAAACTTGGAAAGAGAATCCTGTCCTATAATTTTCTTTCTGGGCTGCCTTGTTCTATAATTAACGGTTTTCCATTTGTTAACATAATTTTCATTATTTTTTGTGTAGATATCGTCTGCCGGAACAGAAATAATATTTCCATTTTGGGGATTTGCATTATTTACATTTTCGATATCCTGCGTAATATTTTTCATATCAGCTGAGTACTTTGGGTTGCATATAACGATTTTCGAATTTCTAATCGGGACGTTGACGTTTTGTTTACTTAGTGATTCTTCGGACTGTTTAACGGGAGATGAATTTAAATTTTCTCCATGTGATTATTTTAGTTTATATTGTAATAGTTCAACTTCTTTTACCAGCTTGTTGTTTGTTGCTGTAAGATGGTTTACTAACTGCTTCAGGTAAATATATGCATCCATTCTGAAGTCGTTGTCTGATGTAAACACTTCATCGTGATGTCGGTCCACTTCTTTTGAGGTTAGTTCCCTACTGCAGTCGATTTTCCCATCAGTGGTTACACACATCTCACTAATTTTAATTACACAATAAGCGTGATAGTTACTGTCACACACACTACATGTTACGAATTTTTTAACTGCTATTGAGCACAGTTTGCACGTTATATTATCTTCTGCTGACGTAGATTTCGAAGCCATTTATTAAGTATAATTTTTATTATTCTTTTTGGATTATATTCAGGTTTCATCATGTCTTCTTTATAATATTGTTTTTGTTTCATTATTATATTCTTTAAAAAAATTCCTTTTAAAATAGGAAAATCTTTAGAAGGAATAATTTATTTCTGATTTGCAAGACGCAAAGTAGATATGTTTAAAGAATTTTTAATTAGGAAGATGGCTCAGAATTTCAAGGCGAATTTTGGGTCAAGAAGTTGATTTTGGGTACGTAGTTGTCCAGAATTCTCAGATGAATTTTGAACCAGTGGTGATTCAATAGTTAGTCCACTGAAAACTCAAGTCAGATCTTGGTTCAATAACCTGAAATTTCAAGGTAGGTTCGTGTCCCAAAAATCTGGATACGTAGTTGCGGTCTATTGGAAGTGTATTAAATGGTGTCGACATACTTTACACTAAGTATATATATTTATATATGTCATGCTGACATTAACAGCCAGAAAATTATCTCCGAAAAGAGGAAAAATACACTAAATAAAAGTAAATATTGAAGATTCCAGATGCCAAAGAGGATCCTAGCTCCCTCAACATCATGGCAAAGAAAGGGTTTGAGTAGAAGACCATTTTTAATTATGAACTCCGCATGTGCTCTTTTTGAACAAAATTTAGTGTATGTTTTTAATTTCATTAATATGTTTATTATTATTATTATTCATGAATCGAAAACAAAGATAAATAAATAAATTTGCCAGGAAAATATAGTGCTATTACTACAATATTTAAATTTGAATTTATTTACCGATTCTCCATTTATAAAATACACATGTACGTAAAAGTTAATAAATATTAACACGTCATATTGATATTTCTTGAATAATTTGTTCACTTATGTCTTGGTGAAACATTAAGATATCGACATTCTCTAACACAAATATATAATACCTCATGTAGTTTTAGTGATCAAATTGTATATACGACTCCAATTTTATCAATAAAATCATTTAATAGTCTTGATTTTACACGCGCAGTAAAAAAGTTATCGAAGATAGTTTCAATATTTGAATCTGCTAATGGTAAGGATATTCAAAACTATCGACCTATGTCGTTAATAAATGACTGCAAACAATTTTGAAATAATACTTCATCATATTATGTCTTCACAAGTTAGAAATATAATATCACCCAGTCAACATGGTTTTGTAAAGAGTAAATTTGCAGTAACACACGTATGCTCTTTTGACAACACTTTGTCAAATGCCTTGGATAATAAGTTCCAAGTTGATCTCATATGCACTGACTTGTACAAGGCGTTTGATAAAGTACAGCATAGTATTATTGAAAAAATGTAACTATTTGGATTTGATAACAACTTGTTGGAATTACTAACATAGTACCTTGATAATAGATTGAACATTCTTGAATATAAGGGAACAAGGTCTGATCAATATATTTCCACAAGTGGTGTACCACAAGGCTCGAAACTTAGCCCGTTACTGTTTTTATTGTTTGTAAATTACTGTTTAATGTATGCGGACGAACCAAACTGTTTTGGTATTATTAAAAATATTAATGATTATCTAGAAATGCAGAGTGATTTGGACGAGTTAAGTAATTGGTGTACCGAAAATGGACTGGACTTAAATATCAGCAAATGTAAATATATGACTTTTAGTAGAAAACAGAAGATTGTATTTGGTTACACCAACAATAACATTATTTTAGAAAATATCAATTTGTTTAAGGACCTAAGAGTATATTATGATACTAAATTGACATTTAATATCCCTTTGCAAATGATTTGTCAGGAATGTTACAAAACCCTAGGCTTTATAATTCGAAATACCAAAGATTTTTAATCAGTATAGCCATTAATTAGTATAGTTGATGTTTGAAGCCATTACTTTGTGATACATTTTGAAAATTGGGACGATAAATAAAATTCACTTTGTGGTTATCACACACGGTTTTTATTATTAGTGACCGATTTCAACCATTACATGGTTATTTTAAAACTACAATTAGTACTTTGAAAATTACCATGTAATGGTTGAATTCGGTCACTAATAATACAAACCGTGTGTGATAATAACAAAGTGAATTTTATTTATTGCCATTAATTAGTTTTTACAAACCTTGAATAAATATATAATTGAAATTTTGAATCAAATTATTTTTTAAATGTGGAATGAAATGTTAAATATTTATTTTAAATATTATTCTGTAATTATTTTACTTTTGTAGACTGTTGGATAATAAAGACTTATTATTATTATTACTAAATAATAGGTAAAAAATAGGTAAAAACTTGTTTTATTAATTTATTATATAAATTGAAATGTATTAAAATTACTTAAAATACATACTGACGAACTATTAAAAATGAAATATTACTTTTTAAAAAGAAAATAAAGAAAACATAAAATAATTACATATATTATTTTAATCAGAAGTGTTAATTATACACAAATATAACTTTCCTATGGCTTTGTATTTTAGAGCATTAAAAACTAAAATTAAATTATATAAAAGGAGAAAACAGATCATGTTACTTACTCCGAAAATTTTTAATGTATAAATAATAATACAAATTAAATGAATAATGATTGAGGCGTTAACTTCGTGATAGATCTTGAAATTTTAACAAAACGCTTTCTTTGTTGATATCCCACTTTATATCAACAAAGGCAATGTGTTGTTTAAATAATACAAATTAATTATCTTATTTTTCTAAATACTAATTTATCTGTTGGCGTAATATAAAAATATGCACATGTGTGTATCATTATACATAAAACAATTTATATAGTTTGTGAATATATACACTTTCGATTTTATATTATGGTTTAAACTCCAAAGTGTGAACTACAAAAGGTGCAACATCAATATTTAATTATGTATTGATTAGTACTATATTGTAACATGTTGGAGCATACGTACACACACTAAGTCAATGTTTACATTAGAAATTATGTTATCTGAGGAAACTATTCTCTTAGTAATAGGAGTGTCCTTGGTTGCAAACAAAATATCACCACGATCAATTACGATGTTAAATATTATTATAAAAGAAAAATAAAACAATGGATTAAATAAAAGTGTAATAACCTGAATTTTAAGTTTTGCAACATAGATGTCAATTAATTTAGTTGCGTTATTTGTGATCTGGATTGCTAGTTCAACTGTATTAAATCGAAAGTTAAATTTGGCGAACAGAAGTGTGCTAAATGCGAGAGGAATGTGATTCAAAAAGCGTTCTCCTCTACACATTCTAATTGCATTAAAAAGGGAAATCGCGACCCTTGTTTATCAATTAACCCACAAAAACATAGAGATTATACACCTCTAAGCAAGTTAATTAAATATATAAGTTAAATAATGAATTAAAGAGAAAATAATACATGTGTATACAAGGGATTTCTGCAAAGTAGTATCCGTTTGCACCATGCGGAGCGCTGGCGAATAGAGTAGCTGCTAGATGTGTTGCTAACATGTTTAGTTGTCTTACAACTGTCTGTTACGTTACGTCTCACTGGTATATTGTGCTGTTTATTTAAGTGTTTATAATGTTAAAAAAATAATTGGAAAATTAGGGTTGTAATTAGATTTCTCAACGCAAAAATGTGAAATCTTGCAATATTCATCATAAATTAAAGGGTATGTGCGAAGAAAATGTTATAGTTGCGATTCATCTATAACATTTTCTTTTGTCATAATTTTAATTTAGGAAGAAACAATGCACGGAATAGTGAGTTTATTTAACGAATTCATGAAGAACGATCGGCATATTACAGTTGATAACATTATTCGAAAAGTTGCGCAAAGCGGGCCTCTTCTTAAGAACAAAATGCCACGAATACTACTAATATCATGATATTTTTGAGAGGTATAAGCTTGAGATACTATCTGAGTAACAGTAATCTAACCGAGAGAAATATCTAATGTAAAAAGGGCTAGATGTAATTGTTACCGGCAAGCTTAGACAGAGTAGTAAGAATCAAGATGTGTTCCTGAGAATAAACAAAACATTAGTAACAGTGTTTATAAAGGGATCTCGCTAGTAGGTAAGGAGCGCATGTCGGACTTTCTGGACGACTAAGTGAAGCAAAGAGTTCACCGATTAGCAACCGCAACTGAATTGGTTAGCACCGAGTAGATGGAATAAACAGTTTTGGACATTGCGCTTCTTACCCGAGTTCCAACACCATGACAAGGTGATCACTGCAGTAAACCAGATAGTCCTGTAGCCTAAATTTTTGTAATTTTTAATGTATTTATCTTAATTTTGTTTACATTATTTTAATAGGATCTAGTAAAGTAAATATAAATAAATAAATAAATAAATAAAGCGAGAGATGTTTCGGTAAAATATTAACCCTTGTACAGGGTTATATACGCGATACTAGGCACTGATCCCAAAAAATTGACATTATTGTAGGCAAGATTCCAGGATTGAATAAAGATAAGGCAGTATACCAAAGACGGGTTAACACGGCCTCCACTTTTGTGATGATAGATCATGTAGAAGGGAAATCGAGTTTTAAATGTTCAAATGGCAAGTATAAAGGGGGGTTCGGATAGCTTAACTTTTCTGGGAGCTCATCTTAATTTGTATGTAGCTTCAAACCAAAATGCATTATTTGCCTGTAATATGATAAACGGCTCAAACCCCGAATTCACTGTTCACACCGAAGTCGTACATAGCAATAAACTTTCTATTTGTTATGTCTTCTGTACCCAATTGTGGTAGGGTGATGCGGGGCCATTTAATCTAAGTATGGACCGAGCAAGGTGGCAACATTATTGTTAGAGACACTAGAATCTCCAGATCGGAGGCATATTTGGATGCGCGTACTTATTGGAGTGACGACGGATCTAGGCGAAGGTCAAGTAACTTCCCAGTAATACTTACATGACTCGATCCAGGTTCGTAATTCTGTGAGAATGAATAAATGGAGACGGGTGCTCTCCTACTTCGAACGCCTTTAACCATTTTCTCAGGCTCTAAGTTGGGCGCCAATGTTATCGGCAAGCTCAGACGGTGTAGCAAAAATCAAAATGAGTTCCTGAGAACAAACAAAAAAGGTATGAAAATATGTATTATGTGTGATATCGTTAAAGGAATTTGGGAAAGAGTTTAAAGGACTGTACGAGGAATTGGTAAAAAAATTAAAATATTGATTAAATAGATGAGAGACGTTTCGGTCACTGAAAATAACAAAAAAACACGGTCTCTTGCTTAACATTCTCATAGGTAATAAGAATGTAACGGTATATATCTCAAATTCGGCGCAAGAACTAATATTACATCTACTTCAGTGCACCACAGATTGAGTGACACTCTAACATGGAGAAACATGCATTGAGTCCATATTAGAAACCACAACATTTGTGCAAGTACAACACAAAATATTTAAATCGACATTCTTCGTACTTCTTTCAGAGAAGGATAACAACAACCTGTTCGACGTTGTTTTCATAGAGAATACCAGAATCATATTGATTACGTATTCCTCAACGTAATACATCACTCAATAAGTCCCCTAACTAACACATATAGAAGTATTGTTAAAAGCCCCAATACGTGTCAACATTTCATGGAATTCTTTCATTAGATTAGAAGTTACAGTCTTTTTAGTTATCACAATTTTGAAATTTTCAAGACAATGGATAAAAAGGAATTTCGTGTGTTGATTAAATATTGTTTTATGATGGGGAAAAATACTGTCGGAACCAAATAGTGGTTTGGTACGCATAATGGAGACTCGGCGCCAGGAAGATCAACTATTATTAACTGATATGCTAAATTTAATCGCAGTGGTACAAGCATAGACGATGATGAACGCTCTGGTCGCTCAAAATTGATAGTTGTTCCGAAAAAAAAGTTTCAAAAGACCGTAAAATGAAGTTGTGTGAAATAGCTGTCACCTTGAAGATATCAGAAGGTAGCGTCTTTACAATTTTATATGAAAATTTAGGCATGCGCAAGTTGCTTCTGAAGTGAGTCCGCTCACAGCGGACCAGAACCAACAATGCGTCGACGATTCAGAGCGATGTTTGGAGTTGTTCAAGGGAAATAAAAAGGGTTTGATACGTTGGTATGATAAAGGATAAAATAGGGAACTACCACTACAGGCATGAGTGAACAGCAGACGGTGATAGTCGTCCAAAGCGACCAAAAACTCAAAAGTCGACTGGCAAGTTTATGGCATTCGTATTTTTGAATGCGAATGGAATTTTGTTCATCGGCTATTTTAAGAAAGCAAAACTATCAATAGTAAATATTAAATGGCATTATTCGATTAATTGAGTGCAGAAATCAAGAAAAAGCGGCCCCATATGCAATAGAAAAAAGTGCTGTTTCATCGGACCATTCACCGTATCACAAGTGAAAGAAAACAATGGTTAAATTGGATGAATTTCGCTTTGAATTCCTTTCTCACTCACTGTACTCTTTATATTTGGTCCTCAGCGACTACTGGCTTTTTGCAAACATTGAAAAATACTTCAGGGAAAGAAATTTGGCTCAAATGAAGAAGTGATTGTCGAAGGTGAGGCTTATTTTGAGAGCAAAGACAAATCGTTTTACATAAATGACATCAAAAAGTTAGAGATGTGTTGAAATAAATTTATCGCTCTTGAAGGAGAGTATGCTGATGAATAAACTAGAATTTCTAAAACAAAATATGTTCTTCTTCGTTAGACCGGAGACTTTTCGAGTGATGTAATACTTGTTATTTAAAGAGCGGACAAAATAATATTATCAGTCTCTGGCCGACAACGTGAGGGAAAGCAGATTTCTCATCACAACAAGACAAAAAGGGGATGAATATTTCCAAATGCCAAAGAAAATTCCCCAATTGCATGGTTGAATACTACAAAGTGTAATCATATTGATTACGTCGCGCCAAAATTCTGCTTGGAAGCCATCTATTTTCCTGGCTTTATTATCTAATTATTCGCTCAATATGCTATAAACAGGGATAAAGATATTTACAGACAATAGTCTAGAAAACTCTTTGAATACTCGCCGGATGAATGAATGAACACTTCACCGAACCTATTCGGTTTGCTGACTGAAGCGAACTCGATGGCAAAACACGCAATCAACGTAGGAAGCAGCCGCCCAATTGGACCACCCATGTACTATCTAACAAAGCCTAGAAGATTTCTGCCGAGTGTTGTCTCAGGTCTTTGCTTATCTCCTGAAAAATAAAGATGGAATAGACAACATTTTGCTGCACGGAAGTTGGTTATCGGGAACATATCATCTCCCCAAAAGGAATCTGCACCAAGCCTGCAAAGATGCAAGCGATACAAGAGTCGGCACCGATTATCGGTCAGCACCATAAAAGGGTGATAAAGGGTGGTTTCTTTTTAAATCATGGGTTATTTTGACACTGACAGCTATTTCCCGTCCGAAATCTTGACAGAAGGTCAGTATCATACCTTCGCGGTACGAAATGAGTCATTTTACGCTTGAACAATGTTGAAAAATATTGCAAATTTATTTCCAAATTGAGTTCTCTGTAGCCCAAACAGTGCGTTTGTTGAAAAGAAGTTTTGGTCGAAATGAATCACCCACCGCGCCTGCTGTACACATGTTTGCGCAAAAAGTTTGTAAGACTGGCATGCTAGTGGACAACACTTATGGTCCTCGTTCTCGTATAATGCGCACAGACGAGAATGTTACAGCGATTTTGGGCGAAAAATCATCTTTTCTAACGAAGCGCTTTTTCATCTTGGCGGCTACGTTAACGAATAAAAATGCCGCATCTGGGGCTCGAAAAACCCGCACGTTATTGTTGAGAAGCCAATGCATCTAGAGAGTGACAGTTAATTGCGGATTGTGGAGTGGTGCGATCATTGGACAATTTTTCTTCGAAAATGAGGCTAGGAACAACGTTTCGGTCAACATAGAGCGTTACAGAGCTATGTTATCCGACTTTTCTTTACTGAAATTGAAAACATGGATTTGGACGACCTCTGGTTCATGCAGGAGGGCGCGCCATGCCACACAGCCCATGCCCCAATCGATATTTTGCGCACCAAATTCCCAAATCGTGTTATCGGCCGTCTTGGCGAAGTTGCCTCGGATCTGCGATTTGACCTTTGGATTTATTTTTGTGGGGAACCGTGAAGGACCGTTGTTATGCCAACAATCCAGAAACTATTTAAGCATTTTAGGTCAATATCATCCAAGCAATCCATGAGCTACAGCCCGAAACAATCAACAAAGTCTTAAATAAGCCAGCCGGGGCAGCCTCTTGAACGAATTTGTGTTCCATAATTAATGGGTATGTTTGCTCTTACCAAAAAAGCCATGAAAATAATACATGAAAAAATAATAATTTTGTTCATTTTATTGCATTTTTAGAAACAAACTTGTATCTGGCCCACCCTTTACTTCAGCATTACAATCTTATCATAGACTATATGCGTAGGAGATTAAACTACATAATTAGCACATTATTCCGATCTGGAGAAGAAGTGGTCCGGGCGATGTTCTCTTATATCGAAGTTCAGCTTAGGAATCGAAAAGAATATTAAGCAGGCGAGAACCTGCAAGAGATAATCCAGAACTTGGAAGATACGAACGAAAATGAGAACACCTACTATTAGTGCTTTTGTCATATTCTGAGGAGTTCTCCAACGACACGACCCTCCACAAAATAAAGCGCGAATATTATTGGAAGAATATGTAGAAGAACGTTAACGTACCTATCAAGAAGTGTATTCCATGTTAACATTACAAACCCTTCAAGAGCAAACCAGTAGTATTATTGGATAGAATGCTATAATCAGCGATTCGAACCTATTTGGACCTCTGCCTACATTTCGAGAAACGATGATCCTAATTATGAAAGACCTTACATATAAATAGATAAGGCTCTTTGCTCTCAAGAAATCCACAGCCAAGTGTTTTGTAAGAAAGCTCATCGACGAAGTTTTTCTTTAATATTGATTTCCGAATAAGGTCGTGTGCAACAATGGACCGTAATTCGTTGGTGCAGACAATAATTTAATACAGCTTACCACCGGATTTTCTTCAAAACTTTCACTAAAAACACATAAACCCTACGTGATTATCAACTAACCAGCTTCGAGGTAGCCGCACCAAATCAACTCGATAAATCATTGGTGATATTTTATGCTGCTAGCCTCAGGTCATATAAAGGAAACCAAACTGATAACTTTAAATCACCACTTTTTGAACCTGTCAGATCCATGAAGAAAGAAGGACTTTCAAAGAATAATCCAGCAGCTTATTCTTATAATAATAATAATAATAATAATAAAAATAATATTAATAATAATAATAATTTATTGGTGCATACAATATGTTTACACAGATCACTACATCGAATATATATATATATACAGAAACAAAAAAAACAGCTTATATATAATACATAAATTATAAATATTCTTAAAGAATAACAGATTTGTAGAAAGATTTAGATTACATATCACTGAAATCATTCACAAAGTATTCAGTGAAACTGTAGAAACTCTTGGTGTAGAGATACGATTTAATTTTTTGTTTGTTTTTAGCAAAAGGTAGGTTTTTAACATTACTTGGCAAACAATTGAAAAATTTAATTGCATAATAACTAGTCCCCACTTGCGATTTTAGTCGAAATTTATTTAAACAAATAAGTCGCTTATTTCTTGTCTGGTAATTATGAATATCATTGTGCGTTAAGTAGTTGTCTTCATGTTTTTTAATATAGAGTAAACATTCTAATATGTACATGCAGGGAAGAGTTAATATTTTA
Source organism: Ontholestes murinus (assembly GCA_963969525.1). Classification (NCBI taxonomy): domain Eukaryota; kingdom Metazoa; phylum Arthropoda; class Insecta; order Coleoptera; family Staphylinidae; genus Ontholestes; species Ontholestes murinus. The sequence continues at coordinate 48,853,157 of OZ018395.1, forward strand.
AGTTGGATAAAAAGGGTCTACACTCTGTTTCATAGCCTATGTGAGCCAGTATCCGAATAGCTCTTCTTTGCCGTGCAATTAACTTTTAGGTATGTGTAGAATAGCCCCATACAATAAGGCCATATTGAAGATGAGAATTAATTAATGCATAGTAGGCATTTTTTAGTACATAAGGTGACACAGAATTATTTAGGTTACGTAGTAAAAAGATACTAGAACATACCTTTTTCGAAGTTTCATCTACATGAGCTTTCCACAGTAACTCTCGATCCAATGCAAAACCTAACAAATGGTGATGTGGCCATCATAGTACTTTCCCTATATTTTTCTCGAAAACTATGAGGTTTACGCAAAAATGTTGTTCTTAATAATTTGTGCACTTTTGAATTCGTTACAATTATTTGTTATATGAATTTTATCTATCTCCAATAGTTTATTAGCAATTGGCAAAAAATGTCAAAAATTTCAATTTTTATTTTTTTTCTCGAAAGTTAAAAATTTTATGAAAAACATGTTCGAATAAAACTTGTTCAGTTTTTCATTCCCTTTAACTTTTGTTTGAACCGTGTTTTAAAAATATTCATATTTAGAAAAATATCACGAAAAAACAAAAAACGCCTTGAGTAAACAACCACTTCCGGTTTATGAATGTTTCCCAAAAGCTTTTCAGATCGAGTTTTTAACAATAAAACCTTAAGTTTAAAGTTTCATGCCATTCGGATCATTCGTTTTTGAGATACAGCACCCACCGACAGACAGACAGACAGACAGACAGACAGGACAGACAGGCACACACACACACACACACACACACACACACACACACACACACACACACACACACACACACACACACAGACACACAATTTTTTTTTCCAGAAATTAGTGTTTTGGGTTCAGGGGACCCCAAAACGGATATTTCCGCAAAAAAAAATTTTGAAAAAAAAATCACGAAAACAATACTCCCCCTATATACTTCGTGTATAGGGAAAGTAAATATTTTACATTTTCACTCAATATCTCATTATCCACACGTTTCATTGTGAATACAAGTTGCACAGATTTAATATCATTAACGGAGAGTCGATTGCTTTGAAACCAGGATAAAGCCTTTGAATGTGACTGCTGGCTACACAGACATACTTCATTTAAGTTTTTACCTTTGTTTATTAGCGTAGTATCATCCGCATATAGAACTATATTGGCATCTTCAATAAAGTTCGGGAAGTCATTTATGTACAATATAAAAAGCAGTGGCCCAAGAATTTATCCTTGTGGCACACCGTGTTCAACATATCGAAAGGAGGATAATTTGTTGTTATTAAAAACTGCTTGTATACGATTATTTAGGTATGATAGTAGCATGGAGCAGCCATTAGGGTGAATGTTATAACAATATAATTTTCGAAGTAAAATAGAGTGAGAAATGCAGTCAAAAGCTTTGGTTAGATCTAAAAACCTAGCCGCGCAAAATTCGCCAGATTCAAATATTTCCTGAATTAATTCTGTAAGTTCTAATAACGCATTGGTGGTAGATAAGGATTTTCTAAAGCCAAACTGTTTATTTGAAATTAGTTTGTTATTCACCAAGAAAGATGATAGTTGTTTAAAAAGTACTTTTTCAAAGATTTTAGAAATAATGGGCAAAATAGAGATGGGTCGATAGTTACCCAAATCTCTACTATCCCCTTTCTTAAAAATTGGCAATATTTTGGCCACTTTTAAACAGTCCGGAAACACACTGCATTTGATGCAAGTATTTATTAATGACGTTAAAGGTGAAATAATAGATTCTTTTATAGATTTTATTAAGTCAGAACTGATTCCATAAATATCCTTGACTTTGCTATTTTTGAGATTCTTTATTATTTCTCTTATTTCCGATTGCGTTACGGTTTCGAAATTTAAATATTCAAGTAATGGCACATGAGTGAAATGTGACATCAGAATAGGATCGGTATTGGAAGTAGGTAGTTGTTCAACAATCCTTTCCGCAATTTGAGTAAAAAATAAATTAAAATCATCACTATTAATTTCATTACAATTGCGTTTTTTAGCATTCCTGTTACTGTTTATAACATGCCACATTGCACTAGCAGAACTTGATTAATGTTCAATAAATGCATCATTAGCTTTGATTTTAGAATCTTTGATTGAAATTCTGTATTTAGTGCGATAATCATAATAATTTTGTTTATTTCTAGCCGAACGAAAATTGAGATATACTTCCTTTAAAAAGTGTAGGTTTTCTCTCATGTTTCGCAGTTCATTTTTAAACCATGGGATCTGAGCTGAATGGTTAGATTGGCGCGTTATTTTTTTTCAGGAAAAGCACTATTAAAAAAGCGGACATAAAGTACTGCATAAATTGTTCACAAGCCGTATTTCCATCACTACTATTAAGAATATTGCACTTTGTATCGCACAAGTAATTAAATAATTGATTTTTTTCTATATCAGTGATTGGACGATAAATGATTCTTGACTGAATATCGGAGCTTGAATAATTAGCATAACTAATTAATACTATAAGCGCACAATGATCCGATAGATCTGGAGATTCCGTATATATTTCCAAGTGATCCGTAATAAAATTACTAAACGTGTTGTCAATACAGTTAAAACCGCGTGTTGGCAAATTTACAAGCATGTGTAACCCATAAGTTCTCATTAAATCACATAACTGCTTAGATTTAAAATCGGCATTGTTGAAAACAACATTAAAATCTCCAAATACAATCACATTTTTGTGTAAATAATCAATTGTTTCCACAGCTTCACCCAACACACTAACAAATCGATTCCAATCCTCAGCAGGAGAACGGTATATACATATAATATACGAATCAATATTACTAACAAAAATGGAAGACATTTCGCAGTTTTTTTCTTCCAATAAATTAACTAGGGGCTTGATTTCTTTCGAATTGACGGATTCTTTCGTTAATATTAAACTATGGCAAAATTTAGAACGTGAGAATGTGGATTTAACAGTTAAATCATTTAATTTTAAAACATTAGCTTTAGCTTTCGTTAGCCAATGTTCGGCAAGATTAACAATATCAAATTTGTTATGATGTTTTAAAAGATAAGCTTCGAGTTCATTGATTTTGTTACGAATTGATTGAATGCTTACATACATTATATTAATATTGGATTTCACACATATACCTTGAGGCCAGGTGTTAGGATCACTCATCTTGCTTCCATAATCTTCAGAGACGGATATTTTAAAGGAGCTATACTCCTCCGGATGTTTGGACTGCAATTTTTCGCAACTTACAATTGGAATTTCTTTCTTTTTTAAGAAATTAATTACTTCCGATTCGGTAGTGCATGGTTGCAGCCGAAATACATGAAAATGTAGCTGCTTCTTCACTCCTTTAATGCCGGATTCGTCGGAGTTGTCGAGAATAGATTTATTTCCACGATTCCATCCTCGCTTTTTAGGCTTCACGAAATCGTCCACATTCATAGTCGAGGCCGGTTTTTCTGCGATCTCGATTGACACGAATATTATCGGGAATATTTGTTCTATCCTCGAGTTGTTTTGCGGCCTTGCCCACTTTTATGCCACTCGCGGGCTCGGTGCTCTTCTTTCGGCTTAACGGGAGAACATTACTGCTACCAAAATGACGAGGTTCGGCGATATTTACTAATTTTAACAGATCCTTATTAGTTTCTGATAAAATTTTAACTTCATTCCGTAGTTCAGCAACCGTGTCTATGAGGTGTTTGGTTGCTTCGGCAACGATATTTCTAATAATTTCGGAGAATTGGGGTCTCTTCAAGAACGTTATCGCTGCATCTTCACTGCTGCTCCCGGAGCCATGTTAACTAACTTTCCGGATTACTAACAATTCTTCGTAGCTGTACATCATTTGGGAAAGATGTAATACTGAGTAGACAAGATAAACGCCGAGACGTGCTCGATTACTTTCTCTCTCGCATCTCATCCGTACGGTATTATCACCACCCATGCAATGGACAATGCGCACATAACCGACTGCTCAAGTTTATAACCCAAGAACCCATATATAAAGATGAATCAGACCAACAATAGCAGAGTTTTGCAGTCTTGGCCTAACTATTAGCACCAAGTACACTCTAATCATTCCAGAATACCCTTATGAGCACTGACTATAGTCTCAAGTTCGACCCTCTTGATCCCATGCCTGACATCATCTTACCACAGTATCTAAACTTCTGTGCACCCTGTCCCTAATTTCTCGGAAAGAAAGTCCAGCCTATCAAGTCCAACTGTCCTCTCTCTATCAATCTCAGAAAGTTGATGAAAAATTGCGCGTCGTTACACCCTAGGCATTGTAAAAGATAACAACGAAGCTTGAACATTTAACAAAAATGTTAAATTTCACCTTGTGCACCAATAAACAAGTTAAAATACAAACGAAAACTTTATCTGATACAGATCAATTTTCAATCGTTTTTTTCTTTTCACCAAGTAAAAATTTTATCAAAATAAAATGATTTATACTGGGTCTTCGGATTTCTATTTTAGTCAATATATTATCGAATAATAAATATCCTATTTTTGTTAAAATCTACACCTCTACATTGAATCTACATGAATTTTTAATTGGTATTAGGGTTGATAGGTATTGAGTGGAATGAATTTTATTTTTAAAAGCATTTTTTAGCTAATTATTTAATCATCAAATTATTATTGACGTATCTAATCAACAATTAATAAAACAAGACATATGACATTAAAAACCAAAACTTAGCACTCTAAATCTACATTTAACTAACAAGTAAAGTTGTAAAAAGATAAAATTAAAATTTCAACATGAATCTCAGTTAAACAATATACAGAATTTAAATTAATTTTGAGGAACATATAATTAATTACGAAAACCTTATTTCTTGGAACCAATCGATTTACAATTTTGTCAAGTATCGTATGCAATGGATTTTACTTTAAAGCGAATTCCTTTCTTATCGCGCAATTTTTCGAACAATCGTTATTGGAAGATTCACAGGCCTTATCTACATTCTCGGGACATCGTTTCATCCATCGATTCCTCCCTTATCTCTGAGGCTATGTGTAAAATTTGTAGTATCGAGCAAACAATCCGCAATGGTTATTTTTATAGTTATATGGGTTTAGAAAACATCTGCAGATATTAAAGACAATAGTGAATCCTTATAATATATAAAGAACATATATATATAATGTATTATATATGTATTTATCCATTCAGGAAAATACGTATTAGTATTTCATTTAATTAACTATAAAATATCTTCTCTTAAATGATACAATAAAACCATGTATTATACATTTTTATAAACATAATAATGGTATTTAAAATTAATCCACATTTATATATTGTCTTTTTAAAGTTTTTATGTCAATATTCTCTGTAATTGGCGTAAAACAACTTATATTTTTTATTAGTTTAAGAAGCTAATGTAAGTAAATGGGTTTCTGGTTTATATGAAAACTTTTATACAAATGAAATATTATTGCCGTGTAATGAAATTAAAAGAAATCACGGCGTCTCTCCATAAATAAAATTCATATTCATATTTAAGTGGTCTTGTCTGCTCTCGGGGCCGATAAATCACTTCGCAACGAGATCCAGCAATAAACTACCTTATAAATCTTTTAATAGTTAGGTAATATATTCCGGGGAGAACTTTTAAATCTTCCTATAAATGTTCTACGCCTGAGTTATAATTCGCAAAGTTTAAACATTTACCTTAAAAATATATATTTTTTATTAGGGTCGGAAGCTATATTTTATGGGAAAATTACTTTGACAAATTATTGTTGATGATTTATATAATTGAAAAAAACAGACGGTATCTGCAGTTGTTAAAGCAATCTGGTAAAGCGATGATTTTGTCAAGATGTATTTGTGTGATGCGATCATCGGGGTTTATAAAGTTTTCCAACTTTATAAACCCCGATATATATAATTGGTGGAAAACGTATATCTGTGAAATAAAAATTTTGATGGCATTTGAAGCATGATTTGTCTAATGTCATTGTTTGTCCGTGATACACGTAACGAGAATTTACGAGGTGTTTCATCACTCAGACGCCAGGATTACGTGAGCCCGTGAAGAGACTGTAAAATATTAAGTCATAGGGCTTGAAGAATATTTCTAAAACACTGACAAAAACATTTTTGAAATCGTATGGAGTTTCAACAAGTAAGAGCCTCACCAATCCAGTATTTAAATAATATAGTACTGTCCTTAAAAATGTGATATATCTCAGTAAGTGGATGTGTTGCAGTCAGGTGGAATGAACTGTTTAAGCTTAAGTGTTGTTTGTGTTCTATTATTTAAAATGAATATACAAGATTAGGTATGTCAAACAAAATTCAAATTACGTTAATGTATTTGCCACACTATTGTCCTTTCCATGAAGAAATCAAATGTCACTGGTGTTCAAATAATCTAATCATAGTTTGAATTTATAGCAGTGATCAAAGGTTTATGACATGTAAATATTGTAAATTCGTGACCTTTAAGGTGGTATTTGAATTTTTTAATTGTCAAAATTAACGTCTTGCAAGTTACGTGCTGTAAGTGCACTCTGTGGATGTAAATAATTTGGTAAAGAAACCGAATTATCGCAGAACGCCATTATCCTCTTTCTGCTGCAAGACTACACCAGATATATGAGTCTACACTAATACTTAATTCCGCAAAAGAGGCTGGTAAACCAATCACAGTAGACTAGTGCAGCCTTAATTTTAGTAAATACTTGAAGCACGATTTGTGACCAGACAATTGGTTTGTTGCGTGGAATTTTAAGCTGTTTGAGTGGTATTAAAACACTCGAGTATGATTAATGAAACGGAATGCTTTTTGTTCAGCGTGTTTTTGGAAGGACAAGATCTCATAAGACTTGTACTTGATGTTCGAACCACTAATGTGACTTAAAATCTAGATTTGTTTCATTAATGATATTTTGTGAAGGGCGACCAGATGATCGCAGCTTTTAAACCATTCGTTGATCCTTTGTGCCACTGCATAATCCCTACTCCTGAAGCCATCCTAAACTTCTTGTGAAGACAAGTAGTTGGTCGTGTCGAGTGTTGCCCAGCTTTGACCAATCTGACCACTCTTCTCCGACTTTGGACCACTTGAGGTATTTGAGTAACTTGCATTCATACAGGATATGTCATAGGGTCACCTCTTCTTGCTCGCGTTTCCGACATAAGGGATCTTTTGCCATCCTTATGTTATGGAAATGACAAGCATTTAATTGGCAGTGCCCAGTAAGGTTACCGATTAGCAGCCAAAAACAGTTTCTTGGTAGTACAATGCATTTTCTGCTTAGCTTAGGTGTCGGTGAGTGGATGAATTTTTTGGCGACCGCATACTTGTCAGTTTCTAACCATTCCCTTTTGTATTCCTCAAGGGAGTTTCCTTTCAGAATTTAGGAGACAGTAAGAGGTGCTAGTGGCAGAGACGTAGCGCCTACCCTCTCCAAGGCAGCCCTTTTGGCTAGCCTGTCGGCACAGTTGTTCCCTTCACTATTTGAATAATGTCCCTTAAACCAGGATATTGTAACTTTGTTGGTTGCAGTGTGTTCTTCTAGAAGTTTTTTTCTCTCGTGCATTATACTGCTGGCCACCCTTAGTCTCGATAGCGCAGCTATGCTTAATTTATCAGTAAGAAACAAAATGGATTTGCTCAAGACTGCCAGTTCCACTAGTTTTTGAGTACCTTCGACTATTGAGAGAATAATTGAGTCCAGGCATGATTGGTACAGCCTCTCTCAGTATTTTCCCGTGTCTCATACAGCTTGGTTTTGGATTCTACGTGTCATTTGTGCGTACTGCCACCTCCCTTACACGTGTATGAAAAGGCCTCAGGTTTAGTAGAGTTTTAATTGCAGCTGAGGGTATTGTACGCATCGCGCCTTTCATAGCCAGACACGTCAATCGTTGTAGGTGGTTTTGCTTTTTCTTGGTTACCGATTGGTTTATTCTGGGCTACCAGGTTAACGCTCCATATGTCAGAGGTAGTCTGACGACTGTAGTGTAGTGCCACTGGTCTACCTTTGGTTGAAATTCCAGGTTGGTTCTAGCGCACCGCTGTACTGCCAGAAGATGACACTGGCTTGTTTAAGCTTGTGTTCTAAGTGGTTCTTGGAATTCAGCCTGGAGTCCATTGAGATACCGAGATATTTCACCTCGTTTCCAAGCATACTACTTTTTTCTTGTAAACAGTACTAAATTTGTCTTCTTGGGATTAATCGAAAGTGATGTTTTTTCTCATCATTCCTCTATGGTTTCGAGAGCGCTCTGCATTAGACTTGACAGAACACTCTCGTATTTTCCAACGAGTAGGATTACCAGTCACCAACGCAACCCAGAGCATGTTATTCTACATTGTTTAGTTGCCTTACCACCTCGCCCTGTGGACATTATTTTGTGATATCTACTGCATGGCTTTATTTCTCCATCGAGGCGGTTACAGTTCTACTTCTCAGCATGGGCCCAATCCATTCAGATCGTTGTAGGCACCGCATGCTTATTTAGACCCTGTGCTATCATAGCGTGGGAAACTTTATCAAAGGCTCCTTCAATGTCTATAAAGGCCCGTAGTGCTGATTGTTCATTAGCCAACGATCCTTTAATCCTGCATACCACATGATGAAGGGCCGGCTCAGTTAATTTCCCTGGCTTGAAGGCGTATTTGCTAGGGTTCAGCTCATTATTCAAGCAACACTGCTCAATGATAGGATTATTCTAAGGTCTTTAGAAAGTTGTGATGCTGATTGTTTTAAACGATTTGATTGCGGTGTGATCAGTTTTTCTTGGTTTATAAAAAGAATCACTTTGGCAGCCCCACTGTAGTAGGGCAGGATACACACCATCCGGTCCTGACGATTCATAAGGGGAGAATGATTTAATTGCCCATTCTCTTTTGCTTTCGGTGACGATGTCCATACTCATGTTCCAGTCCTCCGTTGTGGGGAAGTACTTTGGGTCATTTTGATAATTCGCGTCAGACCCGCATTTGGAATCAGGAAAGTGTGACAGCAGAAGCAGACTTAGATATTTTCGGCGGTCCGCAGTGTAAGTGGCATCCTCTTTTTTTAATATTCCTAGCTTTGCACTGCGGCACCCAGATAATATTTTCTTAGTGCGGGCTGTTTCCGATACGGAATTTATGCCCTTACAAAAGTTGCGCCATGAGGCTCTTTAATTACTTCTGAGGGCCATTTTAAGTCATTCTGGATTCTTTTGTATGTGGCCTAGTTTCACCAATAATACATAAGTTATTGTTAATTTTTGTTCCAAAAGAAACTAATTTCTTTAAAATTTATTGTAATAATGTGATTATCCTTTAATTGAAACACAGTTATATTCCTTTCTTCACTTTTTATTTTTTAAATGCTACATTTAGCAGTGAAAATAAAGTTAAGAAAGGAATATAACTGTGTTTCAATTAAGTGATATTAACCTTCACGTGCTCAAGTAACTACATTATGATAATCGTAATCATCAACAAAAATCAAAATGGAAGCATATGCAATACCGAAGCTATAAACATTTAAAGCGTTTGAGCGACGTTTCTCAAGCCGAAACTCACACTAGTATATTTATAACTACCAAAGTGTGCCGTGTTGGTTGTCTTTAAAATATCGTTAGGAGAAATGGGAATTTGGTTGTGTAGTAAACCCGTCTGGAATTGTAACTTTGTTAAGTCTATGGTAATCGCGGAATGGGCACTAAGTGCCATCTTATTTAGATAGGAGATGTAGCAGTGTCGTCCATAAGTTAAAAGAGGGTCCCAAGAAACCGAACCCTAGCAATTTTTTGAGCACATCTTTAGCAATTTAAAGGTTGTAAAGTGGTTAACGTCGTATTGTAAAAATAACGTGGACCAGAAATTTCAATGTAGCTTTGCACTTCATGTCAGATCAAAAAATGTTACAATTATATTAAATAAGTAGAATTGTGAGTTAGTTGGAAATACATTTATTTCGAGTTTTCGTTTGTGTTGCCACACAATGTCAATTATAAATATAAAATGTCGAAAAATGTCAGCACCTAGGATATAATTCTTTACGTATGCAAACACGAATTTCCAGGTAAATATTATTATCCAGGCCAATATCAACTATTAAATTTTAAAAGGTTGTCATTAAATTACCTTTAACGCTGGTTAACAAAAAATTTGATTGGAGCTGAGTGTTGGCAAAGAGTTGAGCCACCGCTAAAATGCTAATTTGAGCCCCCGTATCTGTAAAAAAGGATTGTTCGTTGTAATGGTAGTACCAACAACAGCTTGTGTTTCGGGTGATCACCTAATTGCATGCGGTTTCTTGATGTTGATCACCTCCTATTTTAAAAGTGGTTTTTACATCGTCAAAGTGGTTGTTAATAAATTGTACTTGTGAAATATTAGTACCATATGAACATGTTGGAGGATCCATTATTAAAATGTGTAAAATGTTGCCGGTATTGATAGTAGTAAGTGCCGTACTTTCTAAGATTTGATTATCTATTTTGATAAGGTTTTTGCATACACTAGGACACTAGAATATATCTGCTGGCAATCGATTTAGAAAAATTATTGCAATATTTGCATTAATTGCGAAGAAGTTTGATCATCAATCACTTGTCCGTTTGGTTCTCTCTCCTTTGAGACTTTTAAAAGTAAGGTAGGAGGTTCAACTACTAAATCTTATTCACAAACAGATTTATTGGTCTACGCAACAGTTCTGATATCGCTTAGACAGGTAACGCCAGACCATTTGCTTTAATGTACTTCGTAAAACACTTTTACTTTGTTTTTTTCGACCCCTTTTGGCAAAATGAATAACCGAAAGTATAGACTCGCCAAAATAATTATTATTTTCAATCACATGTTTGGCGAAAGGCGATTTATCGATTAAGTTTTGCTGAAAAGAGTTTAAATATTTTCCCAGAAGAGCCTTGAATTTACGAGCAATTTGACCAACATACAGATTTTGTATTAAATAATATATTCCTGATCTATGAGCAATCGGCATTTTAGTTTTATTTTTAATTTTGAATGATTTTCAATGTGGTACGAAAAGGCTTGAGTTCTTCCGATCGGGCCAATCAAACTTATGATGGTCACCTTAAGTTTCTTTATTGCTATTCTTTGCTCCTTTTTTTCTCAAAACTTTGGGTACTTTTTACCAATTTTCGCAGTTTGACGGTATATTAAGGTTAAAACCTTAATCATTCACTTCAAATTATTAAACCGTTTTCTATTTAAAATAGGACGTATAAGTCTATTGTAAAGAGGGGTTATTTTAATAAAAATAGCATGTGTCTACAGTCAATTCTGCCATAAAAAACAATCAAGAGGAATTTATGTTATACCCGTTCCAGCTGTACAATTTGCTTAGAATATCTTGGTGACCAAAAACAGCTTGCATATTCTAAATGTGGACGTACGAGTGAAGTGAATTAAAGTTTCTAAGTGACAATGAAGAAATTCTTCGCTATAAGCTTAATAAATCCTAGAGTAAACATTAAGAAATTATATTATTAATATTGATATTGATATTAGAACAGAAAAAACAAAGATTACAATTCATTTTAACACTTCTTTAACGTAATTAACTAACAAAAGACTTATCCTATTCATATCATAATTATTGTTGATAGTATATTTATTATAATTCAAAATAGAAAATATCTTTAGATTATCAGCAAATAAGAGAAGGAATGTTTAACATACAGCTTTATATTATCTACGATTAGCAAAAATGAAATTTGCCCACAATAGAAGTCTTTGAAAAAATAATATGTGTTCTACTGCCTTTATAAAAAAACTATTTAACTGGGAAGAAGTAACACACATGTTCCATATATATTTAATCAACTGACACGTGTTTCCATCATTTATATCAATACACAGTGAATACTGTCACTTGACATTTTCATTTACAAATTAGTTTCAACTTTGATAAAGATCCTTAAAGATTCAAACATGTGTCAATCATCTGATTAAACATATGTGAAAAAGAAAAAGTAATTAATTTTTAAATGAAATTTTGTCTACTAAGTACCCTATTTGGATGACAAATGAACTTATAGCAACTTTACGTCAGAAAAAAACAAGTTCATAAACGTTTCAAGGAGACAAAATCACCGGTGATTATCTTCAGTTTTCCCATCTACGAAGTAAATGTAAATCTCTATCGAATAATTGTTACAGAAATTACTTGAATAAAATAGAATCAGAACTTACTGTTGATCCTGCAAACTTCTGGAAGTACGTAAGAAATCAGAAAAATGATAATGCGATTCCTTCTGTAATGATGTATGAAAATACTATTGCATCCGAAGGGGAGGACATAGTTAACCTATTCTCAAAATTTTTTTCTTCTGTTTATACTGTTGATAACACTCACTCACCCAATACTACCTGTTTTCAAAATTCCGTAAATAATTATAAACTTTGTGTGACCAAGGAAGAGGTATTTAATCTTATTTTACATCTTAAACCGAGCAAACGAGAAGGACCAGATGGAATATCGAATTGTGTTCTGTTGAATTGTATTTATTCATTATGTGGTCCTATTCATGACTTAATGTCTAAGTCACTAGAGTTAGGCAAATTTCCCAATAGATGGAAATTAAGTTACTTAATACCAATATTTAAATCCGGTGAGCGTAATTTAATTGAAAATTATAGAGGCGTTTGCATTCAGGCAACAATTCCAAAAATGCTAGATAAACTAGTTGCCAATGATTTGGCTCAGATGTGTTCTCATTTAATATCTTCACAACAACATGGATTTGTTGCAAAAAGATCAACTGTAAGTAATCTTCTTTGCTATAAAGAGTACTTGTCAAATTCCTTAGATCAGAACATCCAAGTTGATTCTATATACACAGATTTTCGAAAAGCGTTTGATAGAGTCAATCATCGTGCCTTATTTGATAAATTATGTAGTCTAGGTTTTAATCATCAAACACTTTCATGGATTCAATCTTTTTTAGAAGATCGAACACAAAGAGTGTGCATTAATAATTTTGTTTCAGAGGATATTGTTGTGACTTCTGGCGTTGCGCAGGGTTCACACTGTGGACCAATTTTATTCGTACTATTTAGAAACGATATCCAAGATGTAATAAAAAATTGTACCTTTTTAATGTACGCTGACGATCTAAAAATATTCAGACATGTAAATAATATCGATGATTGTAGATTAATTCAAGATGACATCAATCGTATAAATGACTGGTGTATATTAAATAAACTTTCAATTAACACAGATAAATGCTATTCAATCTCTTTTAAGCGAAATTCTAATTTTAATTTCATTTATACAATTGATTCATCCCCTATTTCATATGTACCTGAAGTTAAAGACTTAGGAGTATTATTTGATGAAAAATTATCCTTCAGTTCACATATAACTCACATTAGAAATAAAGCACTAAAAATGTGGGGGTTTGTATGGCACGTTGGTAAACATTTTAATATTGAATGTTTAAAAACTTTGTATTGCGCTTTAGTCCGTTGCCATCTGGAGTATGCATCTGTAATATGGTCACCTTATACCTTAGCTAATACAAAATCTCTTGAAGTTGTTCAAAATAAATTTTTTCGCTCAATAGAATATAAGCTAGGTATGACGCACATTCTTGGAAACTTTACTGATATTAAAAATATATTACATATGCACTCTCTTGAAGATCGTAGAATCGTCTCCGATTTATGTATATTACACAAACTAATCAACGGCTCTATTGATTGTTCATTTATTTTAGCACACTTAAATTTCTACTTTACGGAAAATTATCGTTTACTAAGATCTCGACCGTTATTTCGTGAGCAAGTTTATACAACCAATTTCAGTCATAATAACTCTGTAGCCCGTATTATGAGATATGCGAATAATTATAATGATTATGAATGGTTTGACCTATTCAATAGCTCTCTCCAAAGCTTCAAATTTAATATTAAACGCAAAGCATTTAAATAAATGTATTAATCGTATTTTATTTTAATTTCACGAATTAAATTTTGTACTTATTTTCACTAGTTTTAATGTCACAACATGTATTGTATTGTATAAAGGGGTTTCCCGTTTATAATAAATAAATAAATAAATAAATAAATAAATATTTAAAAAAAATTAAAAAATATCAAACCAGATAATTGAATGGCATCAAATCATATATATTTTAATTTATCTACTAAAACAGAATGACATACTTTAGTAAAGGTCTTTGAAAAAATAGTTCACACTTATTAACTTATTTAACTTGAAAAATAGTGTCAAGGGCTTTCTAGTATATAGGTGGAATGACAATATACTGCATTAAATGCAATTAATGCAGTAATTTGAGGATAACCTTCTGGATCTTAATTCGTTTTCAAAACTGGCCTAATAAAACTCTCTTTGCAGAAAGAAGAACATTTGCATACTTTAATAGATAAATTAACAATGGTATACATAAAGACTAAAATCAGCAAATATTGTACTGGAGTGAGATCAAACGAATGTGGTAATAATTTTGTAGTATTGAAGATACCAAATTTATCAAAAATGAAACGAGGGAATGCATTTCAATTATTATTCTTTACATAAAGATCTAAAAGAAATCTGAAAAGTTTTTTCGCCAGAATTACAAGAGTTCTTCATTAGAATATATATACATTTTAAATCCAATTATTATTTTGACAGAGACTAGACTCGATTTTGTTAAAATTAGTTGAATTTTGATGTTTTCTCAGTACCTTACACTCACATCGATTTTAATATAATAATGATATTTTTTACAATCGTCATAATTTTTGCTATTTAATATTTCAAATGTATTTTTCTTTTTATTTTATTTTATTGAGATAAATCACTCTGGTAATTAACCATTTTGTGAATTAAGATAGTCTTACGATATTGAAACTGGGACATGGCTTTCTTTAAAGTATATAAATAGATAGCATCAAAATTTCATCACGGTTTTATAAAATAAACAAGAAAATACTTAATGTTGATCCTCCCTAAGAACTTTAGCCAAAATCCTCCACCCCAGTAATCCTCTACACAATCCCTCTAACCAACTCCTATATGACTCTACCTCTGTTATCTCCACTAAGGAATGCCTTCTATACTTAAGTGAAAAATTTTCCAAAAATCCCTTCAACCATCACATTCTTACCCTCTACTGCTTACGCAGAAATCCTAACCTAATCACAAAATTCAAAACCCCTCCATTTACTACTTTCGAATTCATCGCATCACATCATCCATCATCATCATCTTCATAGACAGACTGACATGACACATCGACAAGGACAAATCAGGGCTGAAAGACCGCCGATCGATAGCCATTTAACAGACTAACTTCCTAACACTCATATCATCATAAATGTATTATATTTGTCTTATCTGTATTTTTTTATCTGTTAATAAAGATGTTGTATATATATACTTAATGTTGATAATATTTGTTCGAATAGAAAAGGATACAATATGCTTATTAAGATACATAATTATCAAAATAATAATAATCAAATAATTATTTTGTTTTTCCATATAATTAAATATCTGCGAAAATATTATTTTATGCAGTTGGATGGGTGACCGGTACCATTCACCATTGGGATACAATGAATGGTACTTTAGAGTGACAGGGGCGATCCTTTAAAGTAACAAGCTCATTTACACACACACACACACACACACACACAAATACACAAATAACACATGGCGGAAGGGCCACGTGGTCGATAGCCTAACACTACTATTATTACTATTATTTTACTCACATTCCAATAAACTATACGATGAATTAAATTTTCACTTAACCCGTGGTGAAACATTTTTATGTTCTAATTTAAGTTAATTAAATACTTGGTTTTATTAACCTATTTTTATATTAAATATTTATCAGCGATCAAAACTTGTCTGAGAAAGTTAAAATAGTGAAACAAAACCAAAACCTTCTAATTAATTCCAATAAAATTGTAGCTTTGTAAGAATCACGAAATAAAAGCCCCTACAATCAAATATTTACTAAATGTTCCTTCGTAATAAATATGTAAGTTTCCTATATTATAAATATATTAATATTGATAAGAGCTAAAGCCCAGAAAAGCAAATTGATGCCCTCATTTTAAAATTTACTTCCTTTCTTACATCACATGACGGGCCATTCATTTTTTTATATATAAAAGTAGGCCGTTTCGCTATTTTCTTAATACTAATAACACGGGATAATTTACTCCGTGGCCGGGTATGAGGATATAAATATCGATTTATTTCATATATCACATCAGAGGATAAGTGGCAGTAAAATTTCCAGTGCGGGGGGCGTCGTAAAATACCCAACAAAACGGATTATGTTAATGCACCTCGGGGACGACACGCGACGCGGATGAAAAAAATGGGACCACCCCCGAAATTTAAGCATAATCCCAATCATATTTTCGTATATACGGAAATTGCCTCAATTTCCAGCCGCCTGCGAAATCAATTCAATTCAAACCGCGACACGTTTCATCCTATATTAACAAAACAAATACAATATATAAAAAGAAATGATTTTCATGTACAATTTATACTACTAAACATCTTTATTTACAGAAAAAATTTATAACATGTAATTAAAAAAATGAATTCTAATGTAAAACATTTGTTTAATTTTCTGTTCAACGGTGATATAATTCAAACGGAAAATATTTCTATTAGTTCCTTAGAGACTACTATTGGATTGATAATCGCAAAACAATTCGAAATTTAAAAAAATCTATTTATGCGGTCAATTAACAATGAAATTATTAAACTGGATGAAATAGTTACGATCTTGGAGAAGGAAAACACGCCCTTAAAATTAATAATATTTCTTCAAAAACAACACTAGAACTTGTATCTAAAATTGGAAATAGAAAAAAATGTTGTCTTTTAGAATCTGGCTGAATCACAAAATCCCAAATCCCTGAGAAAATTGAAATTGGTACTGTGGCCTCAAAGGCCATCTGTAAAGACATTATTATTATTAACCCTATAAAAGTGTTTCGCATAGGTAAACTATCTAACGCATCTCGCCCCATTAAAGTCGTATTTTACGACTAATCAATTGCAAAACAGTTATTGGTAAAAATTAAATTATTAAAGGAAGGTGTTAAAATAAAATCTGAGTCATGTTAAATAAATTCGAGGAATCCCTACCATTATTAATGAAAAGATTAGAGTTTTATCAACAGGCATTTAATATAAATATATAAGTACTACCAAAATTTTAACGGATTAAACACAAAAACTTTAGATTTTTTTTAATAATGTATTAATAAATAATTTCGATATAATTACACTATCCGAAACATGGCTAAAAGGTGGTGTTTATTATAACTAATTATTTCCTAATCACTACTATATCTTTAGGTTCGATAGAAAAACACACCAAAGTGGCGGTGTGTTAATTGCAATTACAAGCTGGTTTAAATATCCCCATTTAACAATGCCTTTTTTCATCGAAAATATTGTTGTTATTAAGATTGAAGCAAATACATCTAAAAATAAAGCAATTATTATAATGAGCATTTGCATACTACCTCATACGACACTTAAAACTTATAACCTATTATTCCATAATATAGAAGAAAATTTGGAACTAAATATCATAGTTCCATTGGATGATTTTAATCTCAGTAATTAGGTTAAACTTGCTCACATATAATGAACATCACAAAAGTATATTACCACTGTTAAATTTTACTTCATTAAATAATTTAAATCAACGTAACTTCATTCGGAATTCCAACGAATCAATCTTGGATCTGGTCGTTACCACATATGAAACTTCCATAGTCGGAAAATCAGAATGTACTTTGATTCAAGAGGATAGCCATCATCCGTCTTTACTAATAGATTCCGGGCGGCTAATCTCCATTCACTCTATGAAGAATTTTCTCATAATCATATATTTGTAAAAATATTGTAATTTGTTTTATGCAACTTTATACAAAATCCTGGACAAACACGCTCCCAAGACTAAACAGAAATTTAATAGGAAACAATATCCTCCATGGTTTGACGCCGAAATTGTTGCTCTAATAAAAAGAAAAAGTAAGTTACTTCAACATATCAAAAATAACAATGCCATCTTAGAAAACTACAGATCTGTTCGTCCACTAATAAAATAAAAAATTCAACTAAATATCGCAAATATGTTTTGATTGTTGAGGATAAGATAATCAACGACCTAGGTACATTTTGGAGATTTGTTATTTATAGCTTTGCAACAATCGCGAATACCAGGATACATGAAGTACAGTGATACAGTTCTTGATACACCAGCGGATATAGTTGAAAGTTTTGCTACACACTTGAAGGCTTCTTACCTGTTCAACGACGATTGTGAAGTCAACCTATAAATGCATCAATATGCCCTGGAAGTTTCCCCATCAACGAGGATCTAAGCTTACCATGGATCCGGACAGTATCCCAGCATTCTTATTGAAAGACTTTGAAGCTTATTTTGTGCGGCCTTTAACCCATTAATTAAAGTTAATCCTTTCCAGTGGCGTCTTTCCAGATTGTTGGAAAATTACTCCCATCTGCCCTGTCTTTAAAAAAGGTGACAGGTTTAATATTAAAAATTATAGACCAATTGCCCTTACCTCTAATTTCAGCAAAGTTTTCGAATTTATCCTCGCTGATCATATTTATGTCAATGTGACTAATTTTCTTAATACAAGTCAACACGGATACATTAAAAAGAGATCAACACAAACCAACCTATTTAATATTACTAAAATTATTTCTGACCATTTAGACCGCAGTAACAAAGTTTATGTAGTATATACGGACATGAGTAAAGCGTTTGATCGGATTTCCTATAGTATATTAATTAAATTATCCAGAAATGTGATATTAGCTTAAATATAGTGTGTGTACTTTCGTCTTACTTATCCAATAGAGCTCAATTTATCCCATATATCGGAAGAAAATTCAGCACATATTTAGCAAAGAATACAGTTCTTCAAGGTTCTAACCGTGGTCCGCTGATGTTCTTAATATTTATTAGTAGTGTTTGCGATATTTTGTACTGTGAGTTTCTAGTATATTCTGATGATATTAAGCTTTATTCGGTAATATGCAATCCTGATGACACTGTGATATTAAACATTTATATAATTTAACAAAACTAAGTGATTGGTGTTCATTAAATAGTATTGATATTAATATATCGAAATGTAACATCATATCCTATACCCGATCAAATACTCCCATTTTGTACAATTATGCTCTAGAAAACTATAATATCTTACGGCTAGTCTGCATCTACCTAGATCTAGGTATTTCATTTGATAGTAAATTATTCATTTATTTATTACAACTTTGGTGCGAAGGAGATCACACAATAAATCATGTTCTTTCACTCAATCTCCGTTGGTCAGGTCATTGTTGAA
Source organism: Ontholestes murinus (assembly GCA_963969525.1). NCBI lineage: Eukaryota > Metazoa > Arthropoda > Insecta > Coleoptera > Staphylinidae > Ontholestes > Ontholestes murinus. The sequence continues at coordinate 48,872,558 of OZ018395.1, forward strand.
AGGTCAGCAAACTTCGTCGACACCTGGAAGCTGTTATATTGTCCAAATAGCGTTGTTTATCCACTTTTTAAGAGAAAATTCTGGCAGTTTATGTCAATGTGCATATTAAGAAAATATCTCTTAGTTTCTACAAAACATTAGCGTTCATTATAGAAAACAGCCGTCAGTTGCACTGTAATTAATTTATACCAGTCGTTGGTAGGATCTAAAATCACATATTGTGCTACTGTTTGGTCTCCTAATACCTAAAATGCAGTAATATGTTAGACAAAGTGCAAAAATGATTTCTCAAATATCGATAATTAAGCATTACACTTACCCTGACATGCACTATTAGCTAAATTTCAGATAGAGTCCATATGTAAGAAACATAAATTTGCATCTATCACGATTTGTCTAGAATTTTGAATAATTTAAGTGATAGCTCGAACATCCTGTATAAACAATTAATTGTATTGTATAGCATGAATAAATAATAATAATAATCCTAAGCCAAAACGAATTTACTGTACCTAGACTTTGATATGTCACATATCTCCTTGAGAATGACTTATAGTCGAAACTAGTCGGAGTAAAATAAATAACAAGTGAAATAATACTAAGTGTTTTAATTCAATAATCAAATTAAAATAAATTACTTTAAAGTTTTACCCAAGACTGAAAGCAAGGTAATTGGATGAAAGCTTGACGCATCTAATGAGACTTACTTAAATGCGCTGCTTCCACTCCTGGGGTGTGGTCTGAAAATGGTAAATGTAGTTAAATATTTTTAATATATATTTTTAGATATTATCAGGAAGGTATTTAATGATAGCTCTATGAATATTATCATAGTCGGCGGCGGTATTTAAATCTTTATGTATGCAAGCAAAAAATCCCTCAAAATAGTCTGCATAGGTATTAGCTATTGCATGTTAATCCGTTATTAAAGATTTGGTAATGGGGTCCTATATTTTCTGTACAAATCCGAGTTTATGTATCGTTTTGTTTAAAGCCTTAAATATCTGATTTAATTCTCCGTTTTTAATGAGTCTTAGGATGACTATTTATACTCTTTTCTTGTATATGTTGGTGTATGTTTTTTAACAAAGTCCAATAAATTATTGAGTAATAAGCAAATAGAACATTTAACCCATCCTTATGGGTAAGATGTAAACTATTTTTTTTCATTCATTCATTCATAATAAAGACTATTCTCTCTCCTATTTCCAAGTGTCTTCAACTTTCAGCTTCCATATTTATGAAGGATAATAAAAAATATTTTTATTTACCCTTTTAAAAACTACCGCATAGTAACAATCGCTACCATAATTTCCATATTTATGATTTACATTTATTAAATTAAATCCTTTATAAAAGTAAGTTTGTTGGTCATACATACATTTGTTTTCTTTTCTCACTTTACCTTTAATAACATAATATAAAATATCAAGGCCAGTATATTCTTTATCAAGTTCATTTTTTTACCTATAGATAGTTTATATTTTCGCCTTACTGATTAGATTAGTAAAGTCAGAAACGATATATTCTGCCTTACGTATAATTCTTCATTTTATATATTGGTTATAACTCCTATACCCCTATCATACCAAAAGCTCTTAATTAACTTTGAAAGTTAGTAGGCTTGGTAGCACCTAGGTACAAGTAAAAATCAAAAAATAATTTACAAAACTTACTGTTGCAACCATAACCAATTTTATGTCATATAAAAATATTTTAGTAAAGGTACTTCTATAAATTGCGGCAATTTCAGATTATAATCATCGCAAGACTTTGCAACTTTATGTCTGGTTCCTGTTTATATAGGGTCGTAAGTGCATCGTCCATCGGTTTTGGAGGAAGTGCTGAATGAGAGTAGTACCGTTTGGGCGAGTCTCTGTACAAGAGGAATGTATTTGAACGCTTTTTGGCAGTTGCCTCTGTATACTCGAGACATTGCATTATCCCCCTATTTTGCGACTAATACGTGGTTAGATTATGTTTGGTGTTTCTTTGGACGTTGTCGTTTCCTAATAGGTTGTGACTGGCTCAGGAAGTAATGATTTTTTATGATTTTTTTTATTAGTAGTTAAACTGGTATAATGGGCAGGGAAGGTGGTGCCAGTCGGAGTAAACCTTTCTTGTTTCATCTGTCTATGTTACAGGCAAGCTCAGACGGCGTAGCAAAAATAACCACTAATTCGCTTGTGGTAAAACTGTAGCGTTTCCGGATCAGAGACATACTTAGATGCGCGTACTTATTGAAGTGATTACGCAATCAAAGGAAAGGTGGAGTAATTTTTCAGTAATATTAAATTGACCCGCTCCAGGTGTGCAATTTTGTGAGAATGAATAAATGAAGACGGACGCTCTCCTATGGCTCCGGCCGCGACTTTGGGGGCCTCTAGCCATTTTCTCAGGCCAACTAGTTGGGCACCAATTATTACCGGCAAGCTCAGACGGCGTAGCAAAAATCAAGATGGGTTCCTGAAAACAAACAAAACATTAGTAACCGTGTGTATAAAGCGATAATCCTCGTGACTTTGTTAGTAGGTAAGGAGCGCATGTCGGATTTTCTGAACCACTTAGTGGATAGGGGGTTGGGGCACAGGGTGCACACGTTAATAACCCCGACCTAATTGATGAACACCCAGTGGATCGATGAAACAATTTTGGACATTGCACTTCTTACGTGGCTCCAGCATGACAACAAGGTGAGGCACTGATCATTGGAGTAAATTAGTAATTCCAAGTATTACTGTCGCAAAGGGGAAATTGGGCAAAAAACCCAGAGTTTCAGCAAAACTATAATACTGAACACGAATAATATACATACATTCGCGGAACTAGATAAAAAAAACTATAAAAACTGTTGGCACGAGGTTAGGTGTTTCAATAATTTCTTCAGATAGAGTATCAATTAATATCATCAGGTTCATGTAATTCTCGGCCAAAGGTTAGGTAAGCAGGTAGATAACCGACGATAGAAACTAACTGTATTCGTCGCGAACCGGATTAATAGTATATTGTTCACGAGTGACGGAAGTAACATATTTTTTTAAGCACGAGAACATTTTACCAAACGAGGCGTAGCCGAATTTGCTAATGTTCGCGAGCTTCTTCATACCTACCTCTTTTTTGATTTTTCTGATAATAAATCTGCATAGAGTTTCTCGTTTTTATTTATTATTTCTGGTGGAGTATTGGGAAGATCTAAATCACTTTCTGAATCAGAAATCATAATATGATGAAGTTGCGAACAGCACAAGCTAAACGTCAATAATAATGATACTATATAATGACAGCAGGCAACTAGACGGAGGTGAAAATTTGTAGGTTAACTATGTTAACGTTATGATATGTTGTCTCACTAGTTATGGAACTCAAATTTTCGCTGGAGTATTAGGTGACAATTTATAAAAGGTAGTAGAAAAAGTTAATTTCTCTATTCTCTCTATTTAGATGCCAGGTTAGGATCGTCAAAGTTTCCTTCTCGGGATGTTAAGAGCGGACCAAATAGGTCAATGTCGATGGCATCGAATCGCTGATATGGATGCGTTTACTGTTATGGGAATATAGGGTCCGCCAATAAGGGCGCGTGAACTTTAAAATTGAATAAAACAAGTTGTGTGTGAGGTAGAAACGAAATTTATTTTTCATTCGAAAGGGTATTCGACCCCATTAAGTATGGAAGATAACATCGTTCAAATGACCACCGCGGCTCCGTTTGGTAGCCCGGATCCGGGAGTGCCGATTTTCGATGACTCTGGAGCACATATCGGCCTCAATTTGAGCGATTTAGTAGCGATGATTTAGTTTACACTTCTTGATGTGTTCGGTAACATCCTTTTTTTTATTATTTTCCAATAATATCGGCTCTTTTTATTGAGGAGGGTCCTCTCCGCACCGAACACTACTTCCTGTACGTTGTGAAAGGATTGTAATACTCACTGAACTTCACTTTTGGGTACAACTTGATCGTCTTCGGATTAACATTCGGGGTCATATCGATATCGAATTCCTTGGAACATAACATATCCTTTGTTAGTCCAGTAGTAGGTGTTTGCTTCTTTCAGAATCTGGATGCTAGCTTGCAGGTTCTCATCTAAGCACTGTATGTACATTTCGGACACTATGTGTCCATTATAGCACTAGATGTACATTTCCGACACTATGTGTCCAAAATATACATCTAGTGCTTAAAAAATAGCGAAGAATGAAATAATTTAACCGTGGTTTTATTATTATTAAAACACATACATATTGCAGGCTCTCGTCTGCCTTGTGTGTTTTCCGTTCCATTCCTCCTAGATGGGTGCTGGATCTCGTATTCTTCTTCAGTTTAGGCTGCTTCCTTTATTGATTGTGTGTATTGCCATCGAGGTCGCTTCAGTTAGCGGATCGAACAGGTCGTGGAATTCGGTTAGCAGTGAGTGCTTCATAAGGCTCGAGAACTTCTGTGAGGTGTTGATCTCTTCGAACTCGGGCGCAGCGAGTTTCCCACTGCTAATTTGATACTTGGTCTTTGTCTGCGGACACTCGAAGAGTGTTCTAGATTGCTGTTTGTAAATATTCATATCTCTGTTTGTTGTATATATTCAGCAAATAAAACTCGAGCAAAATGTTGGTTTCCATCAAGGATTTTAACGTTTCGTGAAGCGTCAAAGTCAGATGAGGCATTTTGTAGTATTAATTTTAATTAATTACATATTCAATACATAATTTCGGGGAAATAATCTTAGCACCTTATTTCTGCCTTGCTGTGGGAAGGAATCTGCACCATCTGATGTGTTCTGCCGAAGGCAGATAATCATATTTTTTGTCAGCTCTTCGATCAAATACTATGTACTTTGAGGAATATTTAATATGATTATGGCATTATTATCCTTCTATCAGCGAGTACAAAGAATGTGGTTTCGATTTTTTCTGTGTTATTTTCATCTTCAATACCAGCTTTGTGCACGTTTCCTAATTTGCAAGTTTGCTTATCGAAACTTATGGCTTGATTTCCTTAATTTGAGTGGATGCGAGTTAAGTTTCCGCGTCGTAAACTGCTTGCTTATTTTCATTGGATAGTTTCTTTAGAAAGAGTATATTTTCTGATTGCTTATTTTTAATAAATTTCTCATTTCTCTCTTCATTAAGTGCGTTTTCTATTTCTCGCCTTATTCATAAGATTTGATTAAATTCGTTTATGCTATTCATCGGAAATTTATTCCTGATATCCCTGTGAATTGGGTTCAATACCATATCATATTGGATCTTCTTCAAGACTTTATGGTTACTCATCCCTGCCAATAAGAAGCTTGTTTGCGATGAAAATATCTGAGCCTTCGGGCTTTTCTTATATACATGCGAAAAATTGAAAAAAATGATGTAATGATGCGACAAAAAAGTGCTCTTTAAGGTACGTTAGGGCGTTCTTCCAAGTAGTGATGTTATTCTTCAGCCCGTTTCACCATATTGCGGTATCATCTTCTAGCAGTAGTGGGAATGCGTCCTATTCTCAGATGTTCTCGTAAATTTCAATCGTATTGGTAAAGCTTTCGATCTTTGATTTTTCTCGCTCGTCATAGTATTTTGTTGTACAATTCGCAATTTTTCCCTTTTTCTGAACTCCAATCTGAGTATGTTGATTGTTGCTGGAACTGCTCTTGAGAGAGAATTAATAAATTCAACAATTTAAACGCATTTCTATTATAACATTGCAATAAATAACAAAGAAATTACTGCACAGCCCTGTATGATTACAAGCAGTGATACATTTTAGTCGGAATTTGTAATTATACGGACGCGATTAATGATTAATAATTGAAACAGGCTAATTCCCAATAAATGCGCCGGGCAAAGGGAACTGCGAAAAGACTAATTGAATTCAAAATAACCGATAGAATCATACTGGTCAAAATTAAATTAGTTTCGGCGATCGTGTAAACACAGATATGCGATTAAAACAAACATTTGCCGTCCATTAATATTTATTTATTTTATTTTCGCCGATATAGCGCACAAATTGAACACTTTCCATTTGTGCGTATTTATCTCACTACTGCAGCTTTATTGTAATTCGTACAACTCTGTAATAAAAATTGCAAGTTTTTTATGTATCAAAAAAATGTATAAAATCAATCTTCGGTTAGAACAGTAATAACAAAGTACATAAGAAAGCAAACCAGTGTTTTATTTTATTACCTCAACGCATAGCAAAGTGAGAGCCTTAAATATCAAGTTTATTTGTGAAAAGCAATATTTCTAAACAAATATTTGAAAGTAAAAAGTATTTAGTATATTTCTGTGCACATAAATAGAGCAGAATTCTCTCTACCACTAAAATGTAATCCGATAGTAAACACGACGGAACGATGATGCAAATAAACAGATAATAAAGGTATACGACCGTGAGCACGAGGTGAAGATCGAGGGAGTAACATCTGGAATTCGGAGGCTAATTAAATCACGTCAATCCCAAAGCATCCTAATTAGGTATCTGAATTTGTTGTTCTACGTGTACACGTAAAGAAGACGACGGATTTTCGTGCGTATACTGCCGGCGCGTTTCCTAAAACCAGCACGGACCGACTGGAAGGGTTGATGTAATATTTATGACCATTTACACTGAAAGCCTTTTCCGAACTTTGATTAAAATTATATTAATAATTTCTTGATTTTAATAGTATACAGATCCGTAGCTTGAGTGAGGTTATGTTAGCAATTACGTAAAATAGGACATCAACTGCTTATTACGAGGGTCGTCCCTAATTAGACGGGATAAGAGAGGTAAGATGGTTTTAGTAATATGTTTACGCTTGATAACGGATAATGTTTGTAAACAAAATGATAAATCCTGGCCGGGGGATGGATCACCCTCGACCGCATCCGATCTGCTTATTAGTTTATTTAGTGTTGTTTAAAATTATAATGGTCTATCTTGTATTCCTGAAAATTATGCCGCGATTTGTAATTTTCGCCATTATTCAAGAAATAATTCATTATAAATTTTAATTTATTAACACCCAAAAAGTGTTATTTTTTATCTAAAGTTTTCTATTTGATTAAAACCCTAGTATTATAAATAATGCAGGTTTTAAAATTGTTTATTAATATTTTAAAACTAATTTTGAATAATATTTACTGTTTAAAATAGATAAATATTTAAATTAATTGTGCTGCACTCATGAGACCAAAATAAGTCGAAATTGAGTCATAGCAGATACTGACTGGGATACAAAAAAATAAAATAAATAGATATTTCTCAACGAGAAAATATTTTATTCAAAAAAAAACAGGGACGGTGAATTTATAAAGGCAATTCTGGCATTTTGGGGATTAAAATATTTCTCTTAAGAATAAAAGTGTTGATTCATTGATTAACATTACGTAGTCCGAATTCTTGAAGTTTTGCAGCATAGGTTCATTATTATGACTGATCCTATGCTGCAAAACTTCAAGAATCTGCAGAATTTTCTGTTCATTAGAAATCTCATATTTTTGTGCCTTTATATTCTTTCAAATTCTAATTTTGGAGTATATGAAAAAGTTGTAGAAGAACTTGAAACAAATATTAATTTATCACAACCTACTATAATTCGAGGCGGTTTTAATCAACCAACCTTCAGCGTGAACAATGTAACTTACAATTAGCTCAACGTATGTATCCAATTTTAATACTTATAATCGTCTCTTTTAATCAAATTCTATATTTAACTTACAACCCAAGCTGCTAGATATAACAGAAAAAACGTTAAGAATGACATTTTGAAGCATTTGATCCTATTATAAAAGTAGATAGTTTTCAGCCACCACTTGCAATAAATATTTCATTGGCATCTAGGATTTTACCTACATTTAAGAATCAAATAAATAAAAGTGCGACTGGGATAATATACACATTTGTTCTGATTCTTCTGAAGCGTGCTCCTTATTTTACATCAAACTAAACCAAATATTCGCATCTGGTGTCCCAAAAAACAGCTTTCTGATCCTGTCAAGCCTAAATACCCTGTATGGCATAGTACTCACACAATTAGATTAATTAAATTGGAAGCCAGATATTTAACACTCTACAACCAGAAAAAATGTTGTGTTATAAATTAAGAGTAGGTGGCTTACGCCACCAGGTGGAGTATCGAATCAAAAGCGATTACAACGATTATTTGAAACTAGAAGAAAAATACAGGGTGTCCAATTTAAGTGAAGACATTGAAATATCTCGAAAACTACACATCGATAAAAAAAAATATAATTAAAATTTATTCGCCTCGGAGGGGGGCATCTAATGATATGAAAGTCGACCCACTACCCTCAACCTCCTAGAAGGAAGGGATGAGAAATAGAAAAGTTAAATATGAACCCCTAATTTTTGTACGGATTTGGATATCTCGGGAATAAATAAGAAAGTTTTATCAGAATTCTGTTTGTATTCGTGACAGACGACGCTATAATCGACAAAATTCAAAATTGGCAAAATCGTTGAAAAATTGGGATTTCCTGAGAAATACGATGGAGTTTCGTAAAATAAGGTTCTCTATGGTGCTGAGAAATAATGCAACGTCAGCCTAGCAGCCTTCGAAGATGGAGCTCCTTATCGCTGTTACCGCCAGATGCGCTGTGATACGTTTTTTAACTGCAAAACGGATTTCACCTATTAATATTTATCGTCAGTTAATCGAAGTTTATGGGGAAACTCATCATAAAACCACAATGAGTCGACTCACATGCGCATATCTGATAAAAAAAAGATTTTGATAGTATTTATTTTCTGCAGAAATATAATTTCATTTCATTTCTAGAAAACAATTACAAGTAAACAATGCCTCGGGCAAGTATAGAAGAAAAAAATAAAATGATTTTGATTTATGGCGAATCTAGGAGAAACATTGACGAGGTGGTTGTCTTCTTAAATAAGCGTTTTCCGAATAATGTTCGATCGAGGTCTTTTTTTGCAATATTGTTAGAATACTTTTATCGGATGGTAGTGTACAACCCAAACAAAGAAAACGAGCAAACACTGTCACAGGAGTTTTCAATAAAAAGCTGTGCTAGCAGCTGTTCAGCAAAATCCACAAATAAGTACTCGACAATCACAACGCGATTCCGGAATTTTCCTAAGTAGTAGTGATAACATTTTGCACCGTAATAAGTATTATCCGTATCATATTTCATTGCACCAAGAACTTTATAGAGATGATTTTCTTAATTGAGTGGTATTTTGTGAATGGGCACTTCAACAAATAGAAACTAACCCAAATGTCTTCGTCAATGTACTATTTTCAGATGAGTCTACATTCACAAATCATGGCAGTATTAATCAGCATAACATGCATTTCTGGAGTGTAGAAAATCCCCACTGGTTACGAAAAATTGAGCATCAACGTCCTTGGTCCGTAAATGTTTGGTGTGGAATCATAGGGAACAAACTCATTTGTCCATATTTTATTGACGGTACTTTAAATGGAATTAAATATCGACATTTATTGGAACAAGAACTACCAATACTTCTTGAGAATGTTGCTTTAGATATTCGCCAAAGTATGTGGTTTCAGCATGACGGATGCTCAGCGCATTATTCAATTGTTGCACGGGAAGTATTAGACCGTGATTATAATGCTTGGTGGCAGAGGTGGTCCTATTAATTAGACTGCTAGGTCGCGTGATTTAACATAACCGGATTTTTTTCTATGGGATTATCTGAAAGATAAAGTTTATCAACAAGTACTAACAGATAGAGAAAATATGATAGAATGCATAAGAAACGCTTGTGCTCAAATTCCTGCAAATATTCTTCTATCGTATGCAAAATATATCGAAAGAAGGATCAATAAGTGTATTGAACTTGAAGGTCGAATTTTTGAACACTTGCTTTTATTAGAAAACTATTAAGTGTGAGAAGCATGACGACTCATGCATTTGTGTACATTTTTCAACGATGTTTGCCAATTTTAACTTTTGTCGATTATAGCGTCGTCTGTCACGAATACAAAAACAGATAAAACTGTGATTAAAACACTTAGAACCTTTCATCAATATTTTATTTTTATCCAGATGCACATTTCGGACACATAGTGTCCATTATCAATGGCTTGATGCAAATAAGAAAAAACAAATTTAACACTTATATACGTACAAAAAACGGTATTAGAGGGTGTCGATAGGAGCAGGTATAAGGTTTTTGCTGGAAAATTAACATGATTTCGTCGAAAAAGATGGTTGTAAATCAGTAGGTAATAGTTTGACAGGATTATGGAGGGAATTAGGGAAATCCATGTTTATTGGTGGTTACACTAAATCTAATAGATTATTTTCGAGTGGACTTAAATCGAAATTTAACAAATTATTTTTATGTTTTTTCATTTGAATAGCCTCTAACATATTTAATTGAAAATGTGATGACTGTTTCAATAATTTAACGTTTTCTATTACGAACTTGTGGCCTGTATCAATTGAATGGTTAGCGACTGCAGATTTATCCGGGTTATGATATTTAATATGTGCGACATGTTCTTTAAATCTGGTTGCAATATTTCTTTGTGTTTGTCCTATGTAAATTTTGTCGCAATTTGAACATTTAATGGAATAGATTCCAGATTTCTCCAAATTATCTATATCATGAAAGGTGTTGCCAAGTAGATTAGATAGTTTTGTGTTCACATAGTAAGCTGGGGTTAGATTGAATTTTTTATGTAATTTTTTAAAGTTATTTTCTAATGTTGGGGAATAAATTAGCCTGACATATTTAGTCTCTTTTTTGATTTTTGTGTCTGTTAGTGACGTTATATTTCGGAGTTTATGTTTACGCGAATGTCTATTGATCAATCTCTGTATTGTAATTTTATTATATTTTAGGTTTCTTGCTATTGCGTGAATGAGCATAAGTTCTTTCTCTCTAATTTCGGGTAATAATGGTATGCTGAAGGCTCTATTGATCATACTATTAAAAGCAGATAATTTATATTTCATTGGAGCAAATGCGTCGGAATGAATATAATTAAAGGTATGTGTTTGTTTTCGGAATATTTCAAATTCTAATTTATGGTTTTTTCTTTTTATAAGAATATCAAGGAAGGGTAATGAGTTTTCATTCTCTAATTCGTAAGTTAAATTAATACTATTATATATACAGGGTGTCCCGTTAATGCGGGGAAATGGCTGGACCATAGATTCCTGGGGTCAAAATATGAGGATTTAACGCAACTTATCTATATCCAAAAATTTATGGTTAAGCCGGAATTTGTCTTCAAAGTTTCAAATTTTTTTATTTCTTTTGTTTATAACAATTGAGCGCTTTATTCGATTTGAATGAAATTTATTATTAATAACTACCATAATATAATACATCATTTCAATTATTATGGTCATTAGTGATTGATCGGAAGTATAAAAAACAGTAGTACCACCACTTAAAAACTAAAATATTTTTTTATTGGTGCATCCAATAAAAGCAAAAAAAATATTTCTTAAAAGGCCAATTAATTTTAAAACTTTTCTGTATCTTAATAATATTTGATATCTTTTACGGTTTTGGCACAAAAAAATAAAATATAAAAATGATACGCAGATTGGCACTCGTTAATAAGTAAATCAACTTATTCAATTGAATAAAAATTAAATAATATCAATTGATACAATAAATCAAAACAACATCTAATACTTTTTATACAATTTTCTTTGCAAAATCCTAATACAAGCAATAAATCTGCTTGCTGCAAATGTGAATATTTATGAACTATAATAAAGTTAACAATAAATGATTTAAAGACACTCACTAATTATTATTTTACACAATTTACATTTTTTAAACAAAGACGGCCACGAAAAACATATATTTTCTATTTGATGGAAAACAACATTTTGTTTCTACTAGATAAAAAAAATATATTTTATTTTTTTGGTGCGAAAACCGTACAAGATATGAAATTTTATTAAGAGACAAAAAAGTTTTAAAATCAAATTCTCTTTTAAGTAGTATTTTTTTAGTTTTTATTGGATGCACTAATAAAAAAATATTTTAGTTTTTAAGTGGTGGTACTACTGTTTTCTATATTTCCTGTTAATCACTAATGTCCATAATAACTTAAATTATGTATTATACTAAGGTAGTTATTTATAATTAATTTCAGTCAAATCGAATAAAGCGTTCAATTGCTATAAACAAAAGAAATAAAAAAATTTGAAACTTTGAAGACAAATTCCGGCTTAACCGTACATTTTTGGATATAGATAAGTTGTGTTAAATCATCATATTTTGACTCCAGGAATCTATGGTCCAGCCATTTCCCCGCATTAACGGGACACCCTGTATATTGGATTGATGAGGCTGTTACTTGGTGAAATTCCATTATATATGTGATAAATAAAACACTTGGGTTTTGAGAATTTACACAATTTAATGTCTTTACATAAATACATTAACAATTCCAAAGACAAAATTGATAAATATAAGAAATCAGGAGTCTACTTGCTAGAATGTGGTGATTGCCCCATGGTATATGTTGGACAAACAGGCCGCAGCTTTGAAGAACGAGTTTCCGAACACGAGAAAAGTTTTTCCAACAAAAAAACAACATCTACATACGCCAACCACTTAATTAATAATAATCATAATTTTAATAAAAATTTCAAAATTTTGCATACCTGTGATAAAAGTAAGAAACTTAACTATCTAGAACAATTAGAAATTAATAAATTCAATAAACGCGGTCTGTTACTAAATGATCAAATAGATGTCAATAATTCCCCACTTTTAAATTTGTAAAACGTCATTTTAGTTTAATTTTCACATTGTACACACCCCATCCCCTCCTACACAGTTTAGTATTTAAGTAGTTATTGTAGTTAATTATATCCATTTATCATCTGCCTGATGAAGCCACTGTGTGGCGAAACAATTGTCGCAGTGCATCGACATTAAATTGTGTAAATTCTCAAAACCCAAGTGTTTTATTTATCACCTATATTATATATATTATTTATGGATGATATAAAGTCGTTAATATTGAAATCTGATTCAACTATCGCAAATAGTTATTATTATCTTCAAGTAACTCAATCAACCAAATTAATATGATGGCTTCCTGGTCAACCGAGTTAAATAAACATTTCCAAATCAAAACAAAAATAAAACTTACAAGTGCGGACATACATTTTCTAAAACAGTGCGTCAAAAACAGTGTTTTTCCAAAGTTTATTTTCATGAACATCGGTAAACAAAACGGACACATATCGAAATTAATAACAGATTTCAAAGTTAAGTGGCTAAAATTCGAAATCGGTCGATTATACGAAAAACGTTCACACCTTGAATTGTTAGCGTACGAACAACACCTGCACCTAAGCAAATTAACAACACCACAAATATGGGACAATTTCCAACAGAAAATACATACAGTTATAGATAAAAAAGTGAAAAACAAATCAAGTGTTCTACATAGGAAATTAAAATCTCTCCTAGAAAAACAAAAACCTAAACTTGATTTTCCACAAGACAACCTACTGGAACTAACACAAACGTTGGTTATAAACAAGACAGACTTCACATTCTCCGATGCCGAACATGAAATGCTGCGTAAAGGTTTGGAACATTCCATAAACCCGAAGAAACTTTCCATCGAAGAGGTTGTCAATGATGTGTCCATTGCATCAACAAGATTAACACCGGATCTTACTATACAGTATTCCGCTTCCGCTAAGGACATCTTGGAGAAAACCATGAAAAGGTCGAACCAGCAAGCAGTTCTCGACAACCACAACATCGTCAAGAATTTGAAGGAAAAATATTGTTTTTACCTAAAGGCGGACAAAGGTAACAGGTAATTATAAAAAAGTCAGACTATTTCAACAGCGTAAATAATCTATTAGAATTAGGACCATATATTCCACAAACAAAAAACCCAATAAATTCATATATTAAGAAAATTAATGTCACATTGAAAGCCTCAACACATTTAATCGATAAAAAACTTAATTTAAAACTAAACGTTAAAAACCCTAAAATACCTCAGTTATATTGTCTGCCAAAAATTCACAAACCAGGTAATAAATTTCGGCCAATAGTTTCGAATATTAAATCTCCCACATATAAAATTGCTAAATGGTTAGTCACTCAGTTTCAAAAATTAAACATAGAAAACGATTTTTCAGTAAAAAAATTCCGTTGAATTAACCAAACATTTAGAAAAAATAAAAATCTCAACAAATCATAAACTTGTGTCCTTTGACGTCGAATCCCTTTTCCCGAGCATTCCAATCAAGGACACCATTTCAATCCTAGAACAAATTTTAATAAAGAATGAAATTCCGAACGAGCAAATCAACGAATACTTACAGCTTACAGAACTAGTGATGGATTGTAATGTTTTCGAATTCAATAATTCGTATTATAAACAAACCTATGGCACTGCCATGGGCAACCCCTTATCGCCCTTTCTTACAAACTTTTTTTTAAATAATTTTGAAAACATTGCCAAAAAATCAATAAACCAATTTGCAAAGATCTGGTATAGATATGTCGATGACATATTTGCGATAGTTGAATCAGATTTCAATATTAACGACTTTATATCATCCATAAATAATATATATAATCGTATTAATTTAACTTACGAATTAGAGAATGAAAACTCATTACCCTTCCTTGATATTCTTATAAAAAGAAAAAACCATAAATTAGAATTTGAAATATTCCGAAAACAAACACATACCTTTCATTATATTCATTCCGACGCATTTGCGCCAATGAAATATAAATTATCTGCTTTTAATAGTATGATCAATAGAGCCTTCAGCATACCATTATTACCCGAAATTAGAGAGAAAGAACTTATGCTCACTCACGCAATAGCAAGAAACCTAAAATATAATAAAATTACAATACAGAGATTGATCAATAGACATTCGCGTAAACATAAACTCCGAAATATAACGTCACTAACAGACACAAAAATCAAAAAAGAGACTAAATATGTCAGGCTAATTTATTCCCCAACATTAGAAAATAACTTTAAAAAATTACATAAAAAATTCAATCTAACCCCAGCTTACTATGTGAACACAAAACTATCTAATCTACTTGGCAACACCTTTCACCTTGCGACAAAATTTACATAGGACAAACACAAAGAAATATTGCAACCAGATTTAAAGAACATATTAAATATCATAACCCGGATAAATCTGCAGTCGCTAACCATTCAATTGATACAGGCCACAAGTTCGTAATAGAAAACGTTAAATTATTGAAACAGTCATCACATTTTCAATTAAATATGTTAGAGGCTATTCAAATGAAAAATATAAAAATAATTTGTTAAATTTCGATTTAAGTCCACTCGAAAATAATCTATTAGATTTAGTGTAACCACCAATAAACATGGATTTCCCTAATTCCCTCCATAATCCTGTCAAACTATTACCTACTGATTTACAACCATCTTTTTGGACGAAATCATGTTAATTTTCCAGCAATAACCTTATACCTGCTCCTATCGACACCCTCTAATACCGTTTTTTGTACGTATATAAGTGTTAAATTTGTTTTTTCTTATTTGTATCAAACCATTGATAATGGACACTTGGTGTCCGAAAAGTGAATCTGGATAAAAATAAAATATTGAAGAAAGGTTCTAAGTGTTTTAATCAAAGTTATTATTATCTTCAAGTAACTCAATCAACCAAATTAGATAAAACTGATACAACTAGGGGGTTGAGGGTAGTGGGTCGGGTTTCATATCATTAGATGTCCCCCTCCGAGGCGAACAAATTTTAATTATAGTAGTATTTTTTTTATTCGATGTGTAGTTTCTGAGATATTTCAATGTCTTCACTCAAATTGAACACCTTGTATATTAAAACAGATCCAAAAAAATGTTGATCCTTCATAAGAAGTAAAAAATCAACTAAAGGTATAGCAGGTATTATGCATTGGAACAATCAGGTCACGAAATCAAAATAAGACATTGTTAAGCCTCATAATACCAAAAAAATTTAGTATCAAGTATTACCCATGGGGTATATACTTTGTATTTTTTTTATTACATTTGAGAAAATTAAAAACTATTGAATGCAACGAATTGCTAACAAATTTTATAAACTTATAAACACAATGTATGTTTTAAAGTTTTACATTTCTTTTGGTTGACATACAGAAGAAACAAGGATTATGTGATTAGTACACACAAAGCAATTGCATTTATGGCGTGTATTTTCTGTCTACGTTTACTACTACTGGGACATTTATATTTACAACAACTCCCATGTTTGATTTTTCCGGGGTTCTCGTGACTGAAACTGAGAAGTAGATGGTTCTACTGAATCTGTTTTTGTAGCTACAAGCTGCTTTCCAAAATTATAATAGGAATTGTCTCCATTTGTATCCTTATTTTATTTGCCAATCTTTATTTAGGTGACACCAAATAATATAACTGTTTAAAGTACTAATATTTATAGTATCATAAAAATTATTACAAGTCATCTTCTTGTTTGTCTTTTTACGGTATATGTTCGAACTAGTTTTACCTGATTTTTTGATATAGAAGTCAATAATTATTTGTAGTTTGTTGTTTTCATTTTTACAAAATTCGCCGGTTTTACGCATAGTTGATAATAATGTAACCGTTTTTCCTTGTTTTAGACAGTAAGATGCCAATATTTCTTGGTTTTGGAATCCAAATATAGTTGAATATACTTGTTTGCATTGTACAATTACCAGTTCTTGGGGCAGCTCTGCTTTTTTTCTAATTGTACCAAGCAATGTAAGATCTCTTGTTTCTAATTCTCTTTCTAGTTCAAGACTTGTAAAAAAATTATCTGTGGCCACATTACGACCTGATTTTTCCAGACCCTCATCCATTTCTAAAACGATACGTTTACCTTGGCTGTGTTCACGTTTGGTCAGCTGTTTTTTTCGACTATAAACTTGGCAGTTGTAAACGAATGAAGTAGTACTAACACAAGCTGCAAAATATTTTATACCCCCCTTTCCTAGTTTAGACGGTATGTTCTGCTTGATTGGCATCTACCATGAAAGGTAAGCAGCTGTTCTACTGTTATATTTTCATAAGGCATATAGGCATCTTGAACTGTTGGTAACCACAATTTAGAAAATGTTCGGATTGGTGATAGCTTAGCTGAATCTCGCTTCCTTCCCCTAGCTTCAGCATTATGAAAACGCAGACACTGAGGTATTGTTGTAAACTTGTTTCGACTCATAGTTTGGTTGAAAATAGGGCGTTCATCTTCAATATTCCACAAATTTGTAATTCATTGATTTTTAACTTTATAAACTTCTGCAATAAATCTTAGCAACTCCTTGACATCTACAGTTTGCCATGAACATCTGTACTTGAGTTGACATTCTACGTGATACATTTTACGATATAATTTAAAATATTGTCTCTTAAAAAGAGGTAAAAAGTACTGCGGATTGTATCCACATTTCGCTTTGCGTATCTCGTAGTTCCTCCTTCTTGATACATAACATTCCGTTGTGGGCATCGTTCACTTCTTTTCTTTTGTGGTTCTAAATATTATTTAGACATAACTAAAATAATTTATCACGTTACTTTTGAAAACATAATCACTTATATGTAAAAAATATAATGCTGACTGTCCTCCTCTTCGTTTACGTCAGACCGTGTGTCGGAATAATTTCCAGAATCGAAGGCTGGCTGCTCTTCAGCGAATTTCTCTCCATTATCACTAATATCATCGCCATCGATAGCGGCGACTTCCTCAGAATCATCACTTACACTTTCTTTAAGCCACCTCAGTAATGTTTCTTCTGCACCTTTGTCACCTAGACGAACCGTCCTGATTCTAGCCATGATTACAGGGCATAATTTTGAAACTCATTTTTCTAGTATATTGAAAGTAAGGAGTAAAATTCGTGGATGAGTAAAAATATTAGTTTATATGTAAAAAATATTTCGGGTCTCAGCAGACCCCAGTGGTATTACATGCAACATTTTAAGTTTCTAGATACCTTATTTACTAAAATAAAATTCTACGTTAGTAAAATATAAAAATCCCTATGTCAAAAGTACAAATTTTAACAATAATCATTACAAGGATATTTGATTACATAACTTATATGGAATCTTCAGTGACCCCACGGTATAATGAGGGTTAATAGTTTTTTGAAAAGTGAATGCAAGATAAAATTACCTTTAAATATGCCTCCGCGATCCTTGGGATATCTAAAGTCACTACTGGCTATCACTCAATCTCTGAAGAAGACATCTTTGCCGCGGGAAAAAGAACTAAAAGCGTGCTTTACGTCTGGTCCAAATGGTATTCTATCTTTTATTCTAAAAGATTGTATTTTATCTTTCGTAAAACCATTGGACATAAAACTGTATTACTGATTATTGTCCGATCTCAAGGCTAAATAATTTTGCTAAAGTTTTTGAAGCCATATTATCAAAATTAATATCTTCTCACATTTTACAATACATCAACCTGAATCAAAATGGATTAATGCCTTATCAGTCTACGGAAACCAATTTACCCAATTTCGCTCAATTCACTATAAAGATATTATACTGTCGTGGGCAGGTTGATATAGTTTACTTAGATTTTAAAAATGATACTAATAATCATAGTATGGCAAATCAAAAGCTTTTCTTGAACTCCTTACTTCATATTTTAATAAAACGTCATAATATATATTTTATATATTGGTTTCAGTTCATTTAATTTTAAGCCTGCAAGTGTAATAACATAAAGATCACACCTTCTAATATTAATGACCTTGCTTGCTAATCTTGTAAAAAAATATATGCTACTCTATGCAGATGATGTTAAACTTTTTTGTGAAATAAATTATGTTTGCGATTGTTATAATTTATCAGATGATCTTAATTCAATTCATCTTAGTGTTCGTCAAATGATTTAGACCTGAACTTGAAAAAAATGCCTTGATTTTTCATTTTTCAAAAA
Organism: Ontholestes murinus; assembly: GCA_963969525.1. Lineage (NCBI taxonomy): Eukaryota > Metazoa > Arthropoda > Insecta > Coleoptera > Staphylinidae > Ontholestes > Ontholestes murinus. The sequence goes on from OZ018395.1 coordinate 48,891,467, forward strand.
ACAATCTACGATAAGTTTCGACTATACGATTCTAATAAATTGTTATATTGCGATAGTATTTAGGATCTGGGAGTTTTTATATGATGTTTCCATGTCTCAAATAACTTAACAATCCCTTAAATTTATATCAATTAATACCAACCAATGTATTCTAAAGTTCTGAGGCATAACTTCTTAATTATTATATTTCTCCATTCTAATTGCTACGCCATAGCGAGAAAGATATAGCTCAGCAGCAAATATTTGTGATGGATAAAACCATTTATAAACCAATATAACTTTCTATTTTTATAATATTTAGTTTTAGAAGTTTTGTAGAGCTTAGTCCAACAAGGCTACGTAGGATTTTAGGTGAAAAAAAAAAGGTTTCAAAAGAACACATTTATTGTTTACTGTAATTCATGTACTTTATATAATGCTTAGTGGTAAAGAATATTATTTTATAATAAATTTTATGATGCGTTTGAAAAACAATAATAGAAATGAAAAAGTTATATTGTGTTATATCTATCAAATGCACTGTCTTCATATTGCTTGAAAATCCGAAAAATTTAACGCTTTCAGAGGCACAATGCAATTTAATCTCTAATTTCTTATTAGAAAAATTAAAAGTAACAGTTTTACTACTATTTAAAAGTAAATTATTTTAAGAATACCTTAAAGTTACTTGATTTTTGATCTGCTCAATTTTTTAGTTCATTGGCGTATTTAATCATGTAGCCGCTCATTATGTTTGAATTAATATCATTAATAAATAAAATAAATAACAAATACCCAAGAGTTGAACCTTGCACTACCCCTTTTGTGTCGATTTGTTTGGTGATTTCTTCTATTATTTTTATTGTCGCTGTTTCTGTTGACTTTTTCTGTCTAGATCTATGCTGATTTTCTCTAATCAATTTATATTTATTATTAAATTCCTAAAGCCTGTTGGTTATATTTTTGAAACGCTGTTCAATATTTTAATTTGACGATAGTCTTCTGCATCTTCCTCATTGCCATTTTTAAATATAGGTATTAATCTCGTTGTTTGTTGAGGCACTTATATTTTGAAAATCCATTATCACTTAATATAATAATAATAGTAAACTATTGATGATTTCCAACTTTTTATTTTACTCACTATAATTGTTTCCCTACACTGTAGCTTCTTCAGGTGAAGAAATATAATACAGAAATTTTTACAAACATATTTACATTATATACAGATTTTAAAAGTGTGGGTAGAGGGTGTATATTTTTTTAACTTGAGTAGGGGGGAGTTGGAGAGTTCTAGTTGATCGTTCAGCAAATTCCCTGAGTGAATATTTTTATTTATTTCCAAATTTTCCAATAAATTTAGTTTCCGTCTTTTGTTGGAAATGTGGAGGATTTTAAAATTGTTGTCAAAGCGGTGGTTTTCTTCAATCAGGTGGTTTGAATATGTAGATGTGTTTTTCTGATGAATAAACGCTTTTTGATGTTCGTTTATTCTATCATCGAATGCTCTTCCAGTTTGGCCTATATAAAACTTCGGGCAATCAGCACAATTAAGCAGCGTTGACCCTTGATTTTTGATAAGGTGTTGGTATTACATTTTCGATTTCTAGTGTGTCTCGAAAAATTCCACTTTGGAATGCTAAATTAATTAATGCAGTAAGCTCTATTATTTGGCTTTTAACTTTTTTAATTACGGCTATAGAAATTTCATCGAAAATAGATAATCGCCTGTTTTAGTCGAAATAATATGTGCATAATGGTCGAACAGATTAAAGTAAATATTTATACACTCATATTCCATATTCGTAACTAAATAGTCAATTTGCGACGATGATATTCTGTGAAAATAGGTCTATTCTTGCTTGTTATATCTTTCAAAAGATCTATGTTCAAATCATCGCATAGTAAAATATATTTATGCCTACTTTGAGCTTCCAGCACCATTTCAAATATATTATAATATTTTCATATCATCACTTGGAGGCCAATAAATTGATATTAATCATTAAACTAGCCGCATCAATTGAATAAGCTGCATTATCGATTATAGAAAATCTGCTGACATTATATTGTTAACATGTAAGCGAATTATTGTGCCCCCATGAATAATTGCCTGTTTTTTTTGTAAAAATTCTACATGTGGCAACTGCACTTCAAATTATGAATAGAATAGTATAGTTTATTTGTTGGAAGTGTTTGGAAAGATAATGAAAACAAACCGCCGAACACGCAACATCATTCTCCTCCAGACTCTAACAAGAAACTTTATGAGAACTAAAAAAGACGACTTGATGATTAAACCGCTGTACATGCCTGATTTTGCACCCAATGACTTTTTTTTATTTCCGCAAATCATAAATAAATTACGATGTCAACCTTTTTCGACGCCCAAAAAAATTAATTATAGCATTTTTTAATGTATATTTTGAAAAACTATAAACCTATGTAATATGCTTAATTCTTTTGTTCATGTTTTCTATTTCCAAAATATAAGAGCCAACCCTCGTATGTTACAAGTTATTATATTTGGTAAAATAATCCAGTTTGCTTTTTCAGCTAATAAAAAAAATCGTTTTAATATAGCATACAGCAAAAATTATAAAGACGTAAGTATGAACCCTTAAGGCATGTGTATCCTCTGAGGATACGTTCATTATGCAATATGCTGAATCAAGGTGATTAGTTCGTTAGTTAGATGATCAAGTAGCAATGCATTTTCGACTATGCATTGCTACTTGATCATCTAGCTAACGAACTAGTCACTGTTGTACAGTTGTGTTTTAACTAAATTACTACCAGCACTTTAAATTAAAGTGCCCACGTAAAATCTTCAAATTATGTTCATAAATACCAGTCTTGACGCAGATACAGACGATCTTAGCATCTCCTTCTAGAAGGCGAATGGGTTTGTAAACGTTCAGACGATATTTATAACATACTCTTGAGTAGACATATTAGGGGGTGTTTTGGCAAACCATCAGCTTCTATTCGACAATCTATTGTTTTTACAATCTACTGAGATTGTTCTAAATAACAAACAAGGTCCGATTAAAATCATCTTAGGAATATTATTCAATATCATATTCAATATACCAATAATAATAATAATGTTTTGAATCGTGTATTTAATCATATCTTGGCCGAAATTTAAATTAGAAATATGCTGTATGGAATAACATAACCAGTAATGGAAAAGTCACTCACTTCTTCACTTCATCAACAACTGAAACAGTAACATCAGTGCGGTAGGTCATGAGAACCGAACGTACCTCCACTTGAATTTGAATATCGGAACCCATATTCTTGATCGTCGTCATTTAATGCTATCAAAATGGCCTAATTATAGTATTAAGGTGAAATTCAACTCTTAAAATAGCCTAGAAGCATCATTTCTAATCTCTCATCTATCGTGCTCAAGTCCTAACTAGAGATAAAAAGATTGCTTGACATAGGTGGCAATGCACATGAGATCTGTTCTTTCGTGCAAAGTCTCATAAACTAGCTTTAATGTCACCCAAGAGATGTGACGGCAATTTACTCTAAATCCTAATGCTACGAGATTGGATTATTTTGTATCCGTTTAGAAGTTGGTTGATATTGTCAGCATGCTCAAGATCGAAAAATCTTTAACTTGTTTCTAAAACTACCGCCTAATTAATTTACTAGGGCAAGCTATTTGAGAAAATGCGGTTCGTCTATTTGTAAGTTGTCACTATAAAATTGACCCCGATTCACAGCAGCTCAGTTTTTCTACCAACCATCAGCTATTTAATACCGGTAACAACTGTCTACCTGAAAAACTTTTTTTAGAAGGGCCTTGACTCATTTGAGGAATGATCCGATAAGTGGCGCCTATCAATTAATGCTGATATAAGTGTTTCTATTAATTTTAGAAAACGTACAGCGAATGATATGAAAAATAGTGAATGCGCTTATTCTATTTTTTTTTCATTCTATGGTTTTTACCATACTTTCACTTAGACTTTCTACTTACACATAATACATAAATTTATCCTTCTCTTCTGGCCCTTATCTAGCTCATATCAAGATGACTCTACTCCTTTAAGATAGCTTAATTATCTCCAGTAAATTTACTATTTGTAATATATATCTGCCCTAATTTCTTTCTCTTTCATTTAAGCTATTACATTTTTTATACGCTTTTATCATTCATTCACAATATACTGCTGAAACAACCCACATTTATATTATTTTTTACTGTTATATCCTCCACTTAGATTATCCTATATATTCGTAGGTTTTCTATACTTTTATAAGACACCAATCAATAAAATATATTAAAACACAAATAGCTTTACGAAAATACCATTATTACTTAATGAAGTCTCTCAAATATTATTATTTTAAAGGTACTCATAAATTAAAAATAGTAAATTGACAAATTAATAATTGAATAATTAAGAAATTTTGTATTCGAGCATTAAAAAAATTTAGTAATATACTGATCAAAACTCGTAATTTGTATATTTTATTTATTAATTTTACTTAAGGGTATAAATTTAATGATATTTCATTTACTTTTCATTTTTAAATTAACAACTTAAAAAAATATTTATTGAATCAGGTCTGTTTTTGATTATTTTTGAGTAGGATAAATTCAAGTAAATCATCATTCTCCCAGAGGCCGCACGAATTTTAGCAACAATTTTTGTACAAATATTTACATTATTCGCACAAATATACCTCCTACGAGTATTTCAATTTATATTCTTTATTGATGTAGCTTGTTTGAACTTCTAACAACAAGTATATATAAATTAATATATGAAACAATGTCGAAAAGGTCAATATATATAATATCTAAATATTAAGTGCTCATATATATAGACACAATAATACTGATTATTTTGTTACCAACAGGTGATCAATAAATAATTAACTTTTCCGAAAATTTTGTACTGCTCAACCCGTCGAGGTGAAAAGACTTTTTCACATTGTCTGCCCGATGAAGCGCGATGAAGGGTGGGTGGGCGTAGGCGCCAGAGAAATTAGAGCTGATGCGATTTCCGGAAAGTTAATCCCCTTTATTTGAATAGATTATCGCAGCTAAGTGCGAAATTATGTCCCTTAAACATTATACGCTCTAATGCCGCCAACTTCCAAGTCCTTCCATCCCCCGTCGTCCCCGCCGCCGCCCTAATCCCACATTAATCGCGTCCCATTTAATAAATAATCGATTCGTTTACTTAAACAATTATTTCCCCGTTCCAACCTTTCGCCGCCGCTTCCTCTCCCGCTCACCCTTCCAATCACAATCAGATTTTATCACCGAATTGATTTCGGCATTAAATTGTGAATTTCAACGGATTATTAAAATGTAACGTACAATGTTTAATAAAAGGTGACTTTTTAAATTGAAATATTATTTTCGTACCTCTTGAAATTATCTAAAACTAACGACAGAATAATACTTTGACAAGTATTAAACATGTACATGACTATTAACAGATAATTTTTAGAATATAAAATTAAACGCATAAATTATCCGTTGTTCTGATTTTAAATCTAATTTAATTAACAACTAGATTTAGAACTTTATATAAATGCATTAAAATTATTAAATGTTTAATTGTGGGGGCGTACATCTTGAATAAATAAAGTGGTAAAACAAAGTCATCGTGTCACCTTCTTCATTAAAATTATTAAATGAATTAATCATTTAAAATGTAACAAAAATATATGAACATTGAGCGCATCTTGAAAGTACAATGATAAAATACTAAGTTTCATCTAATACATTCATTTAGATGTTTATTTATAAGTTATTATAAAGTTGAACAACATATTTTTTTGATATTTATAGAAATTTGCCTTGAAATTTGAATTGTTTGCAGGATTTGTGATATAAGTTCAAAATTATTCTTAATTTTAGTATAAATTATTTTTCGTTGCTTCTCACAAATATTATTTTAAATGTGTTACATACCAAATTTACTTCTATATCATTTTCGTAGTATGTTTCGTTGAAATATATAATCAAAATTATGTTTTATTGCTTCATTTTCCTTAAATCAATATGGCCGTTTGAACTGGATAAGTTATCAATGAGTTTATACAAGTCATTCCTTTTATATTTCGAGAATGGAGAATTCAGGTAACGTAAACTTTGACTTCTTATCAGTAATGTTACGTTTTGATGTCCATGGCCATTTGTGTTGTTTATAGTAACATGCAAAATTTAAGTCAGTCAAGAAATGTAATTATGACGCGAACGTTTCTTTAAATGTGGATTATCTCAAAGACTTATTTAAATTGACCTTTGGCGATTAGGTACAGTCAAAAACCATTATATATCACTTGTATATGATATTCATTCGTGGGCGTAATTTGCTTTGTGATAAATTTCTGGAAGGTCGTCCAAAATCTGTTATTGTTCTTGAAAACATTGATGCTGGGCGTGAAATAATATTGAACATCAAATGACTTATTGTGAGATTTAGCCATTCTTTAGAAGATGTGAGACCGGTAAATATTACAAACTGCATAAACATTTGACTTTCAAAAAAAATTGTTCACGTTAGTTTCCACATATTTAACAATAGCTCAAAAATGCTCATAATGTTTAAAAAATAAGGTTTCGGTGTTTCAAAACACGTCTATGATATCGTAACAGGCGAGAAATCATAAATATATATTAATTGATTAATGGTTAAGACGTTAACTTCGTGACACATCTTGAAAAATTAAACAAAACGTTTTACTTTGTTGATAAAGCGTTCAATTGTTATAAACAAAAGACAAATTCCGGCGTAAATTTTTGTATATAGATAAGTTGTGTTAAATCATGATATTTTGACCACAGGAATATGTGGTCCAGCCATGTTCCTGCATTAACGGGACACCCTGTATATGTATGAGCCTGAAAGTAAACATCAATCGACCGTAGGTGTCTTTCAGGATGAGCTAAATCCAACAAAAGTTCTTCGAAGCAAAAATTAACCGGAAATATTTCGTTCGTCTTTATACAGAGCTTTTTTCGGATAATTGGAACCTAATCAACAATGATAGCAATATGGGCGAAGCAATTGATACTTATTATACGATTTTTTATACATGTCTACCTTTACGCAAAGCTTCTAAAATACAATTTTCTAGTTGGTTTACATCAGAAATCAATTAAAATCAAGAATAAAGCACGTGAGAATTTCAATCTTAATAAAAGTGAAGAGGCTTACAATCACTATAAAATTACTCGATCCTATTGTAAATGTCTAATATCAACAGGGTATAAGAACTATTTAGATTTACTCTTTTCTAATGTTTCTACAGATCCGAAAAAATTTTCGTCAAGAAAACAACAATTGCCGGTGTTATGTCAGTTTCGAACTGACCTCTCTGGAATCAATTGTCAACGCATTTTCTGACTCTTTTGAAAATGCTTGTACTAGGAGTGAAGGTTTTAATGATATTAGAGAGAGACATAATAATATACCAACCATTAACATAACAACTATTAGCTCTAATGGTATTCTTAATGCCATAAATGGATTGAGTAGTTCAATGGCTTGTGGTATCGATAGTATTCCGAATGTCTTAATAAAAGATTGTAAACATATTCTAGTTAAACCTCTAAAAACAATTTTTTGTCTCGTTCTAAAAAACTCGGATGTCTCCTCAATTTGGAAAGAAACAAAAACATATCCAGTGTTCAAATCAGGTGATCCTAGCGTTTTTGAGACGATACTCTACGATTTTATTTATCCAAAAACCTCATCTCTCCACATCAGTCTGGTTTTATGGAAAAAAAGATCCACAATAACAAATCTCACCTGTTTTAGCGAATTTGTATGTGGTGAACTTGACAGTAAAGGTCAAGTTATTTGTGTTTACACAGATTTTAGCAAGGCCTTTGATCGTGTAGACCATGCTATTTTACTCAATAAACTTGCTGAATTCGGTTTTCACGTAAATCTTATTAACTAATTAAAATCATATTTATCCGACCGACATCTACAAGGATCAGAAAAATGGACACTCTTCAACTACATTTGTTCCTTATTTGGATGTACCCCAAGCGTCAAATCTGGGGCCATTACTTTTCCTTCTCTTCGTTAATGATCTAAGAACTTTCTTACATTATCACCACCTGTTATTCGCTGACGATTTCAAAATATATTCACCTTTTTTTGATACACCGGTATCGTCTTGTATCTCTCCACAGAGTGCACTTGGTACCGTATCTGACTGGTGTCGTGTCAAGAAATTGTTTCTTAGTGTGACTACAAGATATTTAACTTCTGAGAAAAAATTAATTCGCTTCTATTTCCCTACCACATTAATAATCAAATATTGGAAAGATTGAGGAATAACTTTGAATCACAACTTACTTTTAAGGAACATATTTTTCCATCTCTTCCAAAGCCAGCCGAGCACTTGGCTTTATTATCCGCAATACAAATTATTTATAAATCAAAGGACTTATGTATGTCTCATTTATGCGACCTATTCTTGAATTGTTTAGAAAATTTGAAATATATACACCCCAGGGTTTTAACCATGAGGCACTTCTGGGTGTATTTAATGGTGTGCCACTTGCCACACGCAGACACATCTAGGGGCAAATATTTCTGTTTAAAATCATGCACAACTTAATTGATTGTCCAGAACTGTTAGTTAATTTAAACTTTCATGCTCCTAGGTTGTCCTTTAGAAATTCTACTTGTTTCTATTCTATATAAGCAAATTCCAACATTTTAGAAAAGTCTCTTATAAACAGAATATACGAATTTCATAAAGGCATCTAATTTGGATATATTCAACTATAGCTTGCATCAATTTAAAACTTTTTTGGATAATCATTAATTTCTAATATGGTATATGATTACTGTTTTGTGTGTGTATGTCATTATGCATGCTTTGTAGGTACCCCAATCGAAGAGAGGGAGGAAGAGTGCTTCGGAGATTGTTTAAGCGCTTCCAAAAAATTATTTGTCTTCATGAAGAACATTTTGAGAAACAATAAACTCATGTACGATAATTCATTTCTTTATTTTATCTCCTATTCCTGAATTATAAAAGGCAATTCTCAAATAGGGTGTCAAATAAGTCTAAATTAAAGCAAATATTAATGGTGAATAGAGAGAAAGAGGGACTCTCACTGCTTTGGAGAAATAAGGGTTGGAGTGGAAGATGATCGCAGCTTCCTCCATTCAAAATGTTTGCATGTTTTGTACAGGGTGACTGACGAAAAACCTTTGGTGCTGTATCTCGCTTATTTTTGATCCGATTTGAATAAATAAAACATCAAATTAAATGAAAATTAATAGTGATATAAATTAAATATCTATGAGCGTTTCTGCACTTATGTTTTACAATAAATGTAAAACCTCCAGTTAACAGTTAAAACAACTACTCCCCGTACTAAAGCACCGCCAGGCATTGAATGACATAACTGTTAACTGTCGTTACATGTCTGAAAATTATTCAGCACGATGTAACTATTTTGTGGTGTTATCATTTTTTAACCGCTTCTCGAAAAGTGTTATGTAATGACTATCTGCAGACACGTGTTTCGCTGTATCACAGCTCATCAGTGCAGCTATGTCATAACCTTTCTGGTGAAAGGCCGTCGCGAGAATGAATCAATTCCTAATAGAATTGAACCATTGCCGATGTTCGATTTTCGAGACGCGATTAAAAAACAATATCACCACAGATAAAAAGCCCGCTCTCGGCGTTTAAATATGCGCGGTTAAAAAATGATAACACCACAAAATAGTTACATCGTGCTGAATGATTTTCAGACATGTAACGACAGTTAACAGTTATGTCATTCAATGCCTGACGGTGCTTTAGTACGGGGAGTAGTTGTTTTAACTGTTAACTGGAGTTTTTACATTTATTGTAAAACATAAGTGCAGAAATGCTCATAGATATTTAATTTATCTCACTATTAATTTTCATTATTAATAACTGCACTACGAATTTTAATATTTAATTCGCATATCAAATTAAATGATTTTTAAAAGACTTTAATATGAACTGTACTGATATTTTTTCTTGCATCCAGTTTTTGACAAAAGACAATCAACTTTTTTTTTTTCAAATTGCACTGTATATATATTTTGTACTGATCCGCAAGGAGATTTTTTTCTGAATCTAAATTTGTAAACGATTTTATCGATTCATCAAACCAAAGTCGAGAAATTGAGGATTAAAAAAAATTAAAAATCAGAGCCTATTCCAAATGTCAAAAGTGACAGTGTCAGTCATTGGTACAATACTGCAATGATTTTTAATAATTTCATAATAAAAATGTTGCAAGATTTCAAAAACTGAAAAACGATTTCTGTAGAAGCCCAAAATTCTAGTACAGTTTTGAAATATTGCAACATTTTAATTATGAAATAATTAAAAATCGTTGCAGTATTGTATCAATGGCTGTCACTGTCACTTTTGACATTTAAAATAGGGTCTTTATATTGTTTACAATGGATACTTGACTTTTTATTTATTTTTTTAATCCTCAATTTCTCGACTTAAGTTTGATGTTTGGATAAATTTGTCTACAATTTTATTTTCAGAAAAAAAATCTCCTTGCGAATCAATAAAAATATATATACAGTGCAATTTAAAAAAAAATGTTGATCGTATTTTGTCAAAAACTGGGTGCAAGAAAAAATAATAGTTCAGATACTATTAAAGTCTTTTAAAAATGGTTCAATTTGATGTTTTATTTATTAAAATCGGATAAAAAATAAGCGAGATACAGCACCAAAGGTTTTTCGTCAGTCACCCTGTATAATATGTTTATATTTTATAAGAAAGAAAGCTAAAGCTTAATAAACATAAACATAAACGTTACTCTGAAAACCCACGTGTTTGATATTGTAGTGACTTTTTTGATTGATATTCTCTTCTTGCTATTATCATATTATAATGCTTTATGTCAGAAATCTCCATGATTCGTATATTACATAACAAACTAGTTAGTTTGTGCTAAAGGGAAACTCCTTTCCCAAGGGTCAAGATAGTACGTGAAAAATGTTTCTAGTGAAAAGAAGATACAGGAAATTAAGAATCAATAACTTTCTGCAGCCCTTAATTTCAAGGAAGCTCTAACTTTAGTCGAGAATTTTATTAACTCTACATTAAACTCAGACTATCAATGTGTAATAGGTTACTTTCACTTTCATCCTAAATTGAATTTATTAACTCTAGATCAAACTGAGACTGATTAACTTTTTACATATCCTTGAAAATGACCAACGGTGAAAGCAAACACGACCAAAGGTATTAATCAATCAAGATCAAGAACTTGAAACTGTTATAAATCAAAACTCTTTATTTAAATCAATTTAATTATATTATAGAATGTATTCTAGTTGTTACCAAGCAAAGCAGACTCAAATCTATACGACGCTGGCATATTCTCGCAAGTTCCGGTGTTAAGTGTATTGCCTGAAGTAGATCATACCATTTTTTGTATAGTTAAATATATTTTTTGATGTAAAATAAACGCACATTATGTTGTAAACCCAATAGGAATAAAAATCTTTTTATCCTACCGAAATACTCAAAATAAAGTGTTATGAGGCACCCTTAACATAAGTAAATGTAGCAGATAGGAATTAGATAGTTTTACATTTATCCTAAATGAATTTTTTATTATAGCAAACAAGCTCTTAGATCTGAAAATCAAAATATCATATGAATATCGTACTATACTTATTAGTAAAGCAAAATCAGACCTTCCTAAAAATTCAAGAATAAGTCTAATACTTAGAAATTTATAACTTGTGATGAATTGTCGAAACAATCAGTTGTAAGGTAATATTGAAAGATTCCACTACCTGCAGTAGTAAAACGTGAGCAGTTGATTTATGTTCTCCTATGCGCTCTTCCATTCGTACCTTCTATTCTTCACAATTTTTTGCTGTGAACGATGAAAACCTGTTAATATATGAATCCCCTAGTGCTTGGACAAAAATATCTATTGCGACAGTAAATACAAGAACACCATTGTAATAAGCTTAATGCTATTAAAAAATTAATAAAATAACTCAGGTGTCCCAAAAGCAATCGACAAGATCTCAAAAATTTTAATTTAGACTTAAATCACAGGAATAACATATTTATCGAATTTGGTCGGAGAAATTTCATTACAATTTACATATAAAATTCGATGGAATCGTGTGAACATATGAAGAATTTTTTGAAGCTACAATGAAAAGGTCAAAATTCTAACAGTGACGTAGGATCAGCGAAATAATCAAATATTTTAGTCAGAAAACATAGAGAAAATAAGAATTATATATCGAAATTCCAAATTTTTAAAAATATAAATACGAAATATAGTAGGTTATGTTTCAGTTATTTAATTTCTACTGATTTTATGAAAGAAAGCCATTGTAACTGTTATAATTTAATTTATAGTTACCATCCCAAAAACGTCTTGCAATGGATGTTAACTTTAAGTCAATAATATTTCTTAGGAAGATCTACAGACAAATAGAAATCTGAGAACCAAAGTGTGCAGAGTATTTCGTAGAGAGAATCTCATCAGGACGAAGTAGAATTATAAAAGCTAACAAATTTGACTTATGGTACCACCTATTTAGAAATTCATTTTCTTTGCACAATTAAAAACGATTTTCCAATTTTAATTACATGTGCTTATCACATATTTCTGTAGATTTCGCGTTCCTCTAGAAGACAGGCCTAGCAAAAGTGCATGATTGAATGAGTGTCCTCCTTGTAAATGGGGGATTTAAACTAAAATGCTAGACAAAAATCTAATAATTTACAGATGTAAATTCAGGCAAAATATTTCAAAATATCAACTTAAGATTAATTTTACTATTATGTTGTATAGAGCATAAAATTATATGAAGGATGTTCCAAAATGAACACAAGATTAAATTGAAAACACAGTTTTTGGTCTTTAGATTTTTATTTTTTATTTAATCATAAAGTACATATTATTTATGGAATAAAACATCAGAGCTTTGCTCGCACTCTTTTGTGAACATTTTTCGTGGCCATATTCCATAAATGTAGCTATATTTTGTTGAAGCCGCTTTTAATTTCCTTCGGTAAGTAAGGTGTTTGTGGGCTTGTCGACGAAAAATTATGATTTGAAACGAGTGAGTACTAAACCAGGAAATGTTTTATGCCATAAATAAATTGCTTCACGGGCTGTAGGGCTTGTAGCATTGTCTGGTTGAGATCACATATTGGCCACATTAATATCATCCAATTTCGGCAGAAAGAACTGTGTTATTAAGTCGCAATATTGACCGCCAGTAACAGTCACTGCTTGATCAGCATGGTCCATTAATGCCTCCAGTCCAAAATCCGCAACAAACCATGACACTTTTTCGAAAATCACATGTGAGTTCTTCGAACTCCAAACACGAAATTTTTGTCCATCAAGGTAAAAATGTGCAACATCGCTGTGGTCGACAAGTTAGAATCAATTTATTGATGTTCAATAATTCATTCAACAAACTGTCTTTGCTGCGCATGGTCATTAGGCTCCATCTGTTGTGTTAATTGAATTTTGTAAGCACAAATTTTTGTGAATATCCGCTGTAGAGAACTTCTTTAAATTCTTGACCACGTCAGCAAATTGTTGTTCTGGGAGTACTGCGTTAATATCGAAACATTTGGACGGTTTATTTTTGGGCAACCAGTGTGTTTAGACCCTCCAACTCATCCAGACTTCCCATATTTTTTAATTTTCTCTTCACAGTTAACGAAGTTAAATCACTATTCTGTCCATATTTTGTAAGATATTTTTCGAACTGTAAAAAGACATTGTTGTATCATGTAATGTTCTATTTTTACTTACCCTGAACTCTCAGCTGTCAAGTTGTTTTTATTTTCAGGGCTGCCAACAATTTACTGCAGACATGGCGGCAAATTCGAATCTTGGGCTTATTTTGGGACATACTTTATATAAAACAATTTATTTATGAACGTAAATGTTTACTTTGATCCTATTAATTAACGAATGCAACAAATATTTTTCAATTAATTGCACTGTATCTAAATAAAACCATCATGACTTTATACAATGAAACATACATGTTATAATACCCGTTTATATTAGGTTTTTGATTTTAGTAAGTTTTAGATAAAAGTTAATTCTAAACCAAAAACATTTATAGAACATTATTTTGGCACCAACTTAGACTTATGAGAATTCCTGATTTTATACGGCGGTTTATATTTGAGTTGAAATTTTAAATTTAACCTTTATTACTCTTAAAGTTTTGAAAAAATGTAAGAATACCTATAAGTATGAGAAATCCTATAAAAGTTGCCAAACAAAGATTCTTAGCAAATTCTAATTTTGTCTGTGTTAAAAAGCAGATTTTACAGCAATAATTCTGCTACGAGAATAATTATGAACATAATAGACTCTTCACGATTTAAACTGGATGTTTATTAAACATACGGCAAAAGTTCAACGGGTTATTCCCTGGACTGATCTAAGAATATTTTGCCTTTTGATAAGATACAGAGCGAATAAAATTTTCGACTAAATCGTTTTTGATATTTTTAAAATTATGAATGTAAAAGTTATAACTTAGTAAAAGTATGCTTGGTTTACTGAGTACTATTTTTTTAATACCTTTTTATTGTTTAATGGCATTTTAATGACCAAAAACGGCTTTTATCTACTAATATCAGGTTAGTGCGGACATCTAAAATAAATAGTTTAACGTCGGTATCATTTGAAAATGTCTCATGATTTATCATATCATTCATCAGTTAAATTTGTTGAGACTTAAAGACGTTTTTCTGGTTCATATTTCTTTATTTTCTGTCCTTAATAGTTTTGAATACAACACGATAACTTTGCATAAATTGAAAACTTTTTATTGTGACTAGTTTCAACAAATTTAGCTTACACTATGTGTTTGATAACGAGAAGCTAAATTGGTCGCAACTAGGCACAATAAAATAGTTTTCAAGTTATACAAAGTTATCGTGTTTTATTCAAATTTACAAAAATGTATCATAAAGTAGAAGCTTCTTTCATATACAAAAGTTAAATTTTGTTAGTGAAACCTTTATCATTAATCGCTAAACGAACACCGAGATCACTGACATATATTTTATTTATGGACTTGCCGATGGCAATTCATAATGAGCTAGGCAGTCGTATATTTAATGATTTCCTGACGGTAATGTTTCTGAGAGAAAAGCCTTCCAAATTCTTTATCAACGTCTTGAAACAAAGTAATGGGAATGTTTGTAAAATATTTGTTGTACATACATATGCGTTCAGGCACTTCTTCGTGGTGATTTTTCTTTACGTATTGCATTCAGTCAATGGCTTTTGCACACATTACTTCTAATTCCTCAACCATGTGTGGGCTGAAAAAAATATAAAGAGATTACTTTTTGATGAAATATGAATATTGATTTCTTGCTATTGGAATTTCTGGCTGTTGATAATATCGGTAGATTTAAATATTTATTTATTGATTTCACAAAAATATTTTTGATCGATATGATAATACCATAAAGATGTCATCTAAACGTTGCACGTTTTGGTTATTCACTCATTTGAGATCTATTGCAAAATATATTTGTTTTTGTTTATAAAAATATTTTACTTGGTCGTTTTAGTTTTGGATATATATAGTAAGCTAAAAAACTACTTAGATGTTAATAATATACTAATGATAAATATATCTTGTGCTGCAGTTGGTGCTCCTAATATGATGGACAAGAAAAATGGCTGCTTATAATTGATGAAAAATGAGAATTCAGAAATTATTCTTATGCATTGTCTTATTCATAGGGAAAACTTGGTAGCTAAAAACATCTCGCCTGTTCTAAATGAAGTACTGCATGCAGTAATAAAATGTATCAATGCTATTAAATGCTAATGCTAATTGCGAGCGTCCCTTCAAGCTATTTTGCAAAGAACAAAATGCAGACCGTGTGAGACTTTCACTTCACAGTGAAGTAAAATGAATTTCTAAAGGGAACAGCTTGAAAAGATTTATACAACTGTTTGATACTTTTAGTGATGCTTTAAGCGACAAAACTGAAATGAAGTATCTGTTAACAGTCGATTGTAAAGCATTTATGAGTTATTTAGCCGATAACTTTGAAAAACTAAATATATTAAATAAGGAACAAATAAAACTCTTGTCGATGCAAAAGCGCAGATATTTGATTTTATTAGCCTTATTGAGTTATATCAGAAATATATTAACAAAAAGTTTGAACAATTTACACCGAATTGAAAATTTCACGATGTTTTAACCACAAATAATTATTGTAAAAATATTATATAACATGTAGGCTCAATTATATGAATACAAACAACACAGCACCACTCGAGTTTCGACGTTTTATCGTCATTATCAAGTTGATAATATTATCGCAACCATTCTCTTTATTGCCTCCAAAATGTGAAGTAAATGATACCGCTACATTTGTTATTCATGGCGCCTGTTAATAAGTCAGTTATTAAGTCATCTGTTAATTTACCGAAAATCACTGAGAATAGTAGTATTAAGAAGTGTGTATGTACTGCTATTGCTCGCTCGAGTGTGAAGTGTCCTTCTTCTAAAACACTATTCCACAACAGCTGTGTAGAAAGGGCCAAAATATGTTGCGGTATCGATCTAACCTCAATTCCTCTAATGCCGACTACACCAACTTCAACGGACCCGATAGAGCCTGTACTAGAAGTAAACTTTACCATGAAAGCCTACCAACACCTCAAGGACCTGGTAAAACAACTTAAATTAAATAACGAGTTACTGCTTGATAAAATTCAAATATTAGAAACTGAAAACGTATCATTAAAAATTAAAATGGTTGGTACAAATCAAATCCAAAGCAAATGTCACACTGACATAAGTCCGTGAAATTATAGAGGTATTTAAAATTAGACCTAAATGTGCCAAAAATGGCCAAAATATTGCCTTAATGGATTCATAAAGATCATCAGCACCAGCAGTGTAATGGGTCGAGTGGAAGAACACGAAAAACTGTGAACTCCGCCTTCAAGATCTATGTTCGAAATTTTAAAGTGATTAATTATATTTATGTATGTATTTTTGTATAAATTTTTTAATAGATCTTGTAAAGTGAATAAACTAAACTAAACTAAACAAATTGATCTAGACTACCAAACTTACACGTTGCACCCGCCACCTAACGTCAACAATGCAACGGATAAAACGAACGTTAATATGGCTGCAGAATCAACGAAAAATTTGCCAAATAATAAAGAGATAAAACTAATTGCTGGAAAAGCAAAGGGAGCCACTGCATGGACTACACCGAAATCTCAAATCGGTCGCACAGGAGATGCACCAATTGCCACCGGGATTGATAGTATTGCGGATCCAAATCCACAGAAATGGACTACGGTCACAAAGCGCCGGAAGAAGTTAAATGCCATCGTGGGTTCATCAAAGGATGAAACTATTAAGGGGGCAGCGAGATGCAAACACCTCCATGTATTTAGACTTGACCCACTACTCACAAAGGATCAGCTAATTGACTACTTGAATAAGAAGAATTTCACCAAGGTCGACTGTGAACAACTTCAATCCAAGCACCCAAATGAGTATTCATCCTTTAAGATTAGTGCACCGGCATCCACCATAGATGAAATTAAAAAACCCGAGATTTGGCCGGAGAATGTGTGTATTAACTATTATTTTCCCTACAGCAAAATGAAACTGAAAATCACGTGAATATCTTATTTCAGAATATTCAATTGGTACGTAACAAGTTTAATGAGTTGGAATGTCTATTGATAGATCATTCTCCCAAAGTTGATATAATATGTTTCACGGAACATTGGTTAAGTAATATCGAATGTGAAATATCACACTTAAATTCACTTTCTTGTAGTGCATATTATTCACGACCCGGAAACAATTACGGGGGTACAATCATTTATGTAAATAATACAATACCAAACATAAATTTTAATGAAAAAACCCAGAAAATATCAAGAGAGAAAGACTGTGAGCTTTCCTGCAGCTATATCACAAACGGCAACGTATGTGTTGTATGCGTTTACAGATCACCATGCATGCTTTCTTGAAAGTATAGACAATAAAAATTTTCGCATTATACTGGGAGGTGATTTCAATATAAATTTCAACTCGTACAGCAGCAAAGTAACATCATTATGTGATACATTGTTATGTTATGGATTAATACCAATTGTTGACTTTAATACAAGAGGCAGTAATAAATTAGATAATATTTTTATCAATTTTAAAAGCGAATATACAGTACAGCCGTATAACATGGGTATGTCCGATCATATTGGCATACTTATTAATATTAACTTACCCAGTAGTAGAATAGACCAGATTGAATGCTTTAATTGCCGATCAATCACCCAACGAGGTAAATTTGAGTTTTTTCAACTTGTACATAATATAAATTGGAGTTTTATATATTCCAAAGAGAATGTTAATAATAAAGTAAATTTACTTATCAGTCATCTAGTGGATAAATATAATAGAGCGTTTCCTTTGAAGCATTACACACAAAAAAGTAAATTTGTCAAAGTGCACTGGTTTAATGATAAATTGCGAAATATGAGGCAACAGTTACAATTTCTCAATGAAATATGCGATCAATACTCCACAAATGAAAATAAATCCATACGCAATGACTTTAAAGTAAATTACAAATTAGCAATACAGCGAGCTAAAAAAATGGCTAATGACAATTATATAGTTACATCTGGTAATAAACAAAAAGCCTTACATAATATAATTAATATTGCCAGAAATACACCCAACAAGGAATATAAATGTAATATTACCTGTGATGATTTTAACGCGTATTTCACGAGCATAGCGGACCAATTATTGGCAAAATTACCTAGTAGTGCTTGTAATCCCACAAATTTCACAATAAATGTTGTAAATGAGTTCTCATTTAAATCAGTGTCGGTAGTTTGCGTTAGAGATGCTATAGATAACTTAAGAATGAGTAAAAGCTTGGATGTTTACGACATTTCGGCCGAATTAATAAAACTAATCAAGGACATAATAGTAGTACCTCTAACTAAATTAATTAATGAAATTCTGGAAACGGGCGTATATCCAGATAAACTAAAAATTGCAAAAGTAATCCCAATGTTTAAAAAAGGAGACATATCATCAATTGATAATTATAGACCGATATCCTTAATTCCAGTAATTTCAAAAATTATTGAAAAAATAATGAAGCACCAGATAACAGATTTCCTCGAAGAAGAACATTTACTAAATGAGCAACAGTTCGGTTTTCGTGCTAATCGCTCTACGACTCTGGCTATTTAAGCTTTTGTAAGTAAGACGTTAGAATGTTTTGAAGAAGGCTTATATTCTCTGGCATCTTTCTTGGACCTGAGCAAAGCCTTTGACTGCGTCCAGCATGCACTACTGATTGAAAAGCTGCGTAAATATAACTTTAATAGTACTAGTTGCAACCTTATTGAGTCGTATCTATCAAATCGAAAACAGAAAGTTTATAGTAATAAAAATTCATCCAATTACCTTTCAATAAGGCATGGTGTACCTCAAGGGTCAGTTCTAGGACCTCTGTTACTCCTAATATATATCAACGATTTTCCACTAAGCCTAGACAATTGTGATGTATTTCAGTTTGCGGATGATACCACAATTTTAACAAGAGCCTCCTCACTTACTGAAGTACGTCACAAAAACTAACTTGCCAAAGGGAACAATGGTTCAATCAGAACAAACTTACATTAAATCAGTCCAAAACAGTAAACGTTGTTTTTACGCTGAAAAGAACTGAAACCACTGAACCAGTGAATACCAAATTCTTGGGACTTCAATTGGATAGTACCTTAAAGTGGGATCATCACGGAGATCAAATAGCGAAAAGAATATCGTGGGGTATTTATCGATTAAAAAGCCTGAAAAACTCGGTATCTAGTTGGATACTCAGAACTGTCTATTTTGAGTACTGCCATTGCCATTTACAATATGGAATACTAGTATGGGATCATTCAGCATCTCGTCACAGGCTGTTTGCCTTACAGCGCAAAGCTGTGCGTGTTATAAGCGGCCTTGGCTATCAAGAAGACTGCAAGGATAAATTTAAAGAGCTTCGTATACTTACACTACAAGCACTGTTCATCCTGGAGTGTGTGTGTTTTGTTAAACAAAATTTGGACACATATTCTACCCATGAACGCCATGGGTATTCAACTAGATACCGAAGTGATATTAATATACCACAAATTAGGTTAACCAAATCCCAAACTGAAGCAACTTACTATGATTCCTTATTGATCTTGCGCCATTCGATTTAGAGGAGTTTATATCAAATTCCGTGAACCTTTAATCACTGCTAATGTGTTATTGTTTTATGTATTTGTCAGCACTCCAGCCGGTCATTAATCTTTTTAATTGTAAAATTCACACATTTATTTCAAATTTTCAAGCGTATGTTACCTAATTAATAGATTTGTTTGTACCTAGATTGTAAAAAGTTATACTTAGGCCGTTTTGTTATTAGGATTAATCTATATGTGTATTATATGTTATTTATATTTGTAACCTTATTTTTGATTTTGACTTGTGTAAAGTGTAGAACTAAAGCACGAATAAATATTATTATTATTATTATTGTCATTCATCTGAAAATTTAATCGGCTGATTTAGAAGAAAGATTTTCTGATTTAAAACAAATATGGATGATGCAGCCAATATTAGTGGATTTGTTTGATATATCAAATATGCAGTATAAAGGAGAACTCGCAGAAATGGAAAATGATGTGTCAGCGAAAACTTTATTTAATATAAAAGGAGCGATGACATGGCTTTGTGAGGAAACAGAAATCAAATACCCAAATTCAACCAAATGTGCAAGAAAACTGTTGTTAACATTTTAATCTTTATATTTAGCTGAATATGGATTTATTGCTGTAAATGACTAACTGGTAAAAACAGAAATCGTCTGAAAATTAACAAAAATACTTGAGACTGAATCTAACCAAATTGGAACCTAACATAAAATCTCTGTGAAGCAAGCATCAAACGAAGGATCTCATTAGATTTATATAATAAATTAATATAGAAAACTCTTTATCAAAATTATTTCAAATTTGAATTTGAGTTTTATATTATATGCTTCTAAAATTTAGTTACAGTGTTTTGTTAACAATTTCCTAGTGCTTTCTTTCTAAAACCTATCAGTTAAGTTTGTTAAGTGAACAATTTAATTTTTTAATATTAAAAATTATGTATATGTTACATAAAAGGACAATTTTTTTTAAAAAGGCTTATTTGTATTTGTATTTGAAAGGATAGTATTTAAAAATTTTATGATTTTCCAAATAGAGCAGTAAGTAACTTCAGCTTCTTCACCAATTTGTCTTTATGGATAATTTAAATAGGCATTAATTAAGGCTGTTACGCCGATTTCAACGTATTTGCTAATAAATAAATATTCGTTGTCCATATTGTTTCACTACTAAATTTCTTTCAAAATTTTTATGTTGCGAAAAGCTTATATATTGTATAAGCATTCATAATGAATCGCATTGATTGATTATTTATTAGAGTTAATGTACCAGTATTATTAATTAGTTTAAAAATCGCTTTAGTACTTGCTGTAATCGGATGATTGCGCGGTGCAATTGTAACTGGTATAAATTCCATCGGTGGCGGAATTACAGGTGAATTTAAATTCAGCACCTGTTGTAAATTTCGGGTAGGTTGCGGCTAAAATTAGAATTCGCAGGGCCGATTACCATTCCGTAATCTCTCTCTCGGCCTGCGTCATATCCGGTAATGAGTAGACACACGCGCCCTTCGCCTAATTAAATCAGAAGGGTTCAGAATTACACTAATGTCATTCAATTGGAGGGTGCCCTGCTTAATTATGGCTCATTTCCGGAGGCCCTCTTCCGCCGTGCCCAAGAAATGCATTATGTATCATCAAAACGAAACGGATACGGAATATCGAATAGAGGCCAAGTCTAAACCGGTGAATTTCCCAATAAAAATATAAACAAATATTGGTACTTCTACTTGTTTTTATTTAACGTTTTCATGTAATGGCGTGTACTCTATGGTATTTTTATGATAATAATTTAAACTGGAAATGAAATACTTCTTTAATGAAAATTAGCAAAACCTAGGTAGGAAGACCACACAGTGACGGACTAACACCAATCATAATGTATATATGTAATATTGTAAATATTTGTAAGTTAATTAATTTGCTTTACAAAATGTTAATAGATAAATATAAAATATAAATAAGAGAAATTATTTTCTATAAGCATTTACTTTTAAGCAAGAACTATCAGCTATCATTTAAAACCACTACTCCTCGTACTCATATAGACATTTAATTACATAAGCAATGGCTATCTTTACATTGCTGAATTTAAGTTAATATTTTCATATATTTACTAATAAACAAATTAAAATAATTAATCCAATCATTTATTTTCTTTCTTTAATTTCTTGAATGAAAACTACTACATACATTTTAATGCCAAGAATTTTTCTATTTAAAACTACTGAATATCTGAATATTCAAAATTATTTGCTGTTTTTTCACATTTTATTGCATGAATCATAGTTTGCACTAAGTGTATAGTGCTGCGCTAACTCCATATTTACCCGACGCCCGGAATTACCCTTTTTAAGAGTAAAACTCCTGGCGACGGGGCGAAATTAAGCGAACCCGATATATTCTCATAAGCAGTAGCGTTTGAATAATTTTCGATTAACTCGACGGCCCCGCATGCAGATGGCGTTCATTTCCTCTTACATTTTATATAATCCCGAATGCTCGCTGCCCCCCAAATATCCTCCAGTGGAAAGCGCCGGTCTTATCTCTTAAACTGAGCCCGCAATATCACTACCATAACTAGATTTTTGCCAAATAGAGGATTTGATGGATTGCAATTAAAATAATGATTATTGCTGATTTTTACTTAAATTGAAGATATTGAAAGTTTAATTTATAAAATAATTTATTTCGGTGTTACACAAAATTTTGAATTTAGTAGTATGATAATATTAAATAAAGTTTTTCTGTTTGTATTTTTTAATAAATTTACACTGGTAAAAATCAAGCTTAAGCTTAGGATTAACAAAATTTTCGAACAAAACTTAACCCCAGTTCATATAATTATATTTGGTTAAAAAGCTTTTTATAATTGTCTCAGGGGACCTCAAAATGGATATCTTCGTTAGAAAAATCAATAACTTGTCACGAAAACAATAATTTTCCTATATTCTCTATAGGGAAAGTAAAAAGAATAATGTTGTTTTAAATAAATATTTTAAAAAGCTCTATAAAAAAATTAACGCTAATAAAAGAAAGAAGTGTGACTTTTGATAAAACACAAGATAGAAATTACAAAACATACAAATTAAAAAATAATATGGAACCGGGAAAGCTTTTAGAATTAGGGACAATTATAGGACCTTTCGAAATAAAATTAAGAATATAATTATTTCATCAAAAGCAAATCCTTAATTTAATTGCTGAATCGATATTTCTTCATGCAATTGCATAATTTATTAAAGAATAAAGACATAAGTATTTTTTTAATTACTAAAACCTAGATAATCGGAAGGTAAGAGTCACTAGATGATAGTTGGATTTAATTATCTACACCTCATTAAAAATTTAACTTTTACATTTACAAAACATTTTAGAAGGGTGCATATATGTAAGCATATTCAGACATTAATTATTATTATACATTGTGTATGTAAATATTTCTTAATTACGGTGATATTTAACCAGCTATTTAAAACTTGGATGAGAAATATAAAATGAAAAAAGAGGAGTATGTACATAAAGGGTGTCTTACAATTAGGCAATATTTGAATTAAATATAAAACACAGTTTTTAGTCTTTAGATTGCCAGAGTTTTAATTAAATCATAGAATGTTAGGGTTTCTTTATGGAATAACATATCGTGCAAATAGCAAATACGACCAGGTAATGTCTTGTGTAGTAATTGAATAGATTGGGCTGTATTGCATGTAGCACCGTCTTGTTACAATCACATATTGGCCATAACAATATCATCCAATTTTGGCAGAAAGAACTGTGTTATCATGTAGCGATATCGATCACCAGTAACGATCAATACTTGCCCAGCCTCATTTT
This sequence comes from Ontholestes murinus, assembly GCA_963969525.1. Lineage (NCBI taxonomy): Eukaryota > Metazoa > Arthropoda > Insecta > Coleoptera > Staphylinidae > Ontholestes > Ontholestes murinus. Next base: position 48,915,566 of record OZ018395.1, read on the forward strand.
TAAAAACATGTTGCCCCATGATGGCTCAAGCCCAAAATCCGTATGAAACAGGCTATGGATACATTTATTTTTTGACAACCACACGTGGAACCTCAAACAAGGAAGTTTTGGCGATTAACAAAGTCATCAAGGTCAAATGTGCATCATCTCTTAGGATGATTTTATTCGAAAAATTGACATCCACTTATTGATGTTCAATAATCCATCCAACGAACTCTCTTCGCTGTGCATGATCATTAAGCTTCAGTTGTTGTATTAATTGAATTTTTTAAGCATAGACACATATTTTTTGTGTTCAGAACACACAAAAAATCCGTGTCTCCATATTTTGTATGAAATTTTCCAACTGTGGCCTCCGAACTTTCATTATTTTTGAGATTTTGTTCAGTAATGGAAACACGATATAACAACTTGTAATACTCCACACACCCTAAGCACTCAGCTGTCAAATTTAAATCTTGCATTCATTTTGTGACACCCTTTATATTTAGTCTATAATCAAATGTAGACACAAATTAAATTATAAGAGCAAACCACAAACCAATTAGATATAAGAATTTTAAAAAAATTGTGTAAAATGTTTTGAATTTTTTCCCTTACCTGCCAACACTTTAACGACCAAGTAAAATATTTTTATAAACAAAACAAAATATATTTTGCATTAGATCCCAAATGGGTGGATAATCAAAACGTGCAACGTTTAGACAATAGATGTCACTTCAATGGGGTAAAACACTTGTTAACACGTGTCAGGCAACTGAAAATAAAAATATTATGGAACTTAACAAGTGTTTTACCCCATTGAATTTACATATCTCGTTCCATCAAGAGTGTAGCTTTACCGGTATCAATTATAATAGATGGCACCTTTATGGTATTATCAAATCGATCAAAAATATTTTTGTTTTGAAAGAGCGTTTCTGAAGTCAATAACTATATAATTTAAATCTACTGATGGCCAGCATTTCTTATAGCAAGTATGCGATGTTCATATTTCATTAAAAAGTAGTCACTTTATAGTTGTTTCAGCCTACATATTGTTACAATTCTTTATTTTCATAATGTTTGCAATGCAATACATAAAGAAAAATCAGCACAAACAAGTGCATAAAATGTACAACAAATGTTTTCCAAACATTCCCGTGCCGTACATTCAAAGTATTTGTAATTTTTTAAGCAGAAGTGGATCTTTCTCTATTATGTCTAGTACATCATCTTCAACTTTTACCGTTATTTATGCCATTAGTATTATGAGTCCTTTACTTCGTTTCAAGACATTGATAAATAATTTGGAAGGTTTTTCTATCAGAAACATAGTGTACAACCACGTAGTTTGTAATAAATTGTCATCAGCCCATAAATGAAATATATGTCAGTGATTTCGGTGTTTGTTTAGCAATTCATGATAAAGTCCAAATGTTTCGATATTGACGCAGTGCGTGAGAGTGAAAATTCCAGAACAACAATTCGGTGTCGTGGACAAGAATTTCAAGAAGTTTTCTACGGTGCACATTCACCATAATTTGTGCTTACAAAATTCAATTAACACAACAGCTGAAGCCTAATCACCATGCATAGCCAAGAAAGTTTGTTGAATGAATTATTGAATATCAACAAGTGGATGCAAACTTTTTCACCAAAATCATCCTAAGCGATGATGCACATTTTTACTTTGATGGCCAAAATTTTCGTGTTTGGAGTTCGGAGATCCCACGTGTGATTTTTGAAAACGTGTCACGGTTTAGTGCGGATTGGTCTGGAGGTATCATTGGACCATGCTGGTCAAGCGGTTATTGTTACTGGTGGTCAATATTGCGACATGATAACACAGTTTTTTCTGCCGAAATTGGATGATATTGATTTGGCCAATATGTGGTTTCAACAAGATAATGATACAAGCCCTCCAGTTCGTGAAGCAATTTAGTTATGGCTTGAAACATTTCCTGGTCTGGTACTCTCTCGTTTCGGTTATAAAAATTGTGATTTAACACCATTAGATTTTTATTTAAAATCTACAACAATGAGTCTTACTAAGACTACAAAACAAATCAATTTTGAAACAACTACTTCTGTGGCTATAAGCTAGATAGACATTGAATAAAACAAAAGTAATTTGTGTGTTACAAATAGCACAACTATCAAAGCAACAATAATTTGAATTAAATTATTTCTGTTGAATAAACTAATAAATGATAAAATATAGTTTAGATTGTTTTAAAATGAATTTAACATGAAAACAAAAATTAAATTTAGACTGATTTCATTAAATTAAACTAGCAAAAGCAATAATAATCTAGCATTTAAGTTTATAATCATCTGCAGACACGTGTTTCGATCTTTCGATCTCTTCAGTGCAGCTTTATTATACAATTGATTTTAAATGCAAATAACAATATTTACTAAATTAATAAAATGAAAAAATTTAAAACTTACTCTCGGATGTACGGAAACTGACACAATAATTAATTTTGGTGGACTGATATTATGAATTTATACCTGAGATCCATCTCAGGAATAAATTCTAAAGAATTTCTTTTGTACCATTCAATGCCTGTCGAGGTATTAGCCAGAGAAGTAGTTGTTTCATTAAGTAATTTGTATTGTATTCTTAGTAAGACTCATTGTTATAGGTTTAGGAAATTTTTTCGTAATTTTAATTTATTATCTATTTTATTTTGAAGTATTTTATATAGTACTTTAACAGATGTTAACAAATATCTTCTGTATACATTTTAATAATTTAATGTGAGTATTATAAAACGGGGATCATATTGCTGCTGCCATTTTTAAATTATTGTGATACTCCACATACCTAACATTTTGCGGAATACAAGATAACTCATGATAAATCAATATTATAATAATTTAGTTTGAAGTATCTTCTCATAAACTTTCCCTAACAAGGAAGATGCTACATCGTTTAATAATCATGTAAATCTTAATAACAATCAACAAGTCAAAAACTAAAAGTCACCATATAGACAAGAAGATTTATTCAAACGGTTGGCATAAGATAAGTAAAATTAATAATTGAAATTTGCTAGCAACAACACAGTTGGGTGGGTTTCACATTTGTTGTTGAACACTGCTTGTGGCTTCATTAGGCAGATTAATGAAAAGTATTCATGATGGAGTTTCATCATGAATCCGCCTCATCAATTCAAATATTTTTTACTAGCCATTTACACTTTATTCGTATCATAAATTTTAAAACAGCACCAAAGCAATTAAAGAAATTCAGTTTAAGCAAATATTCATTCAAAATTAACATATATTAAATTAGAAATATGCATTATCTATGTTTATTTATCTATGATTATTTTTATCCTTGGTAACTTTTTATTTTTTTTAGGTTTACTTTAACTGGAAATCTGTTTTAGTACGACGATAGCTTTTTCGTCTGTAATTGATATTTGTTGCGCTACACTCTTGATTGAACCAAATAAATGATTTAAAAAAAAAAAAAATATGCAAATTTGGTGAAGTAAGACACCTGTATGTTCCATAGGTTTATTAACAGTCAACTGATAATAAACCTATGGAACCTAACAAGTGTCTTACTTCACCAAATTTTTAAAAGACTTAATTGAACCCAACGAACGTGTTATTAGTGAAAATAAACTTTTATGTAAATTGGTACCTGAACTGGAAGACAAATATGCTTTACTACACTTCAAAATCCAAGCACTATAAAGAGATGCATTTAATTCCCACAATGATACATCTTTAAAATATATAAACCAACCGCAACTAACAACACGTTCTCATTTAATTACAAATAAGGACGCATTTCTTATAATCCTAGTACGAAGGTGAATGCAAAAGCCATCAATATTGACAAATATGCAGTACTATCAATACAAATTCTACTGCTGAACACGCCAGTAACCAGAGTTTAACAGTAGCAGCCTATAAGATACCGACTACTATAACCGGAGTTGAGAAATCAGAAGAAAATTAAATAATCTCACTTACTCCAATGACAATACTTTACGTATCAAATGTACGCAATAACGCAGGTAACCTTCTGGTTTATCTAAAGAAAAAATCATTGCGATTATTTTATGTTTATAAATTAATAAAATAATGATTACTGTTCGAATTTTAAAATGTCTGTACCTATACGAAAAGAGGAAGCGGTTTTGGATGAAAACTTCTTGTGCGAAGAGATAAACGTACCTACCGTGGAAAGCAAGATGTCCATCCACAGCAGTGGACCCCAAAATATTATAAATGAAAAAATGTTTTAGTATGAGACTCAACTTGATGTTTTTAAAATTTAAGAACAACTAATAAACATGGTGGAACTGCAATTTTTATAAAACCTAATATTTTACAAATGAACAAACCTTTTAAAAAAATGAGGTAATGAAATTTAAAGTAATACTAGAAATTTTTAATAAATAGAAAATTTATATTTTTAGTAGTGGCGAGTTTCACCTATGGTGAAATATTGTTGTATTAATTAGATTGGTAATATATGTATATGACATATTTGTCAGTTCTGTTTGTTCGTTAAGTAAGGGACAGCATTTTTCTAACCTTTTGATTTTCAAATTTTCCAGTTTTTTTTCCATTTCTCTCATTATATCCTTGTATGGAGAATCTGGAATTCTCGATTAAAGTTGTGTTTTTTTTTTAAAAAACAAGTGATTCGCATGGGTTAAGGTGTTTTTATTTGGTTATTCCCGTGTACTCGTATGACCTGTAATAATAATATTTATGACAATTACCTCAAATTACTAATTATAAGCGATCGTGTTTTTAAATCCAAAATTTCAACGGAAATATATTGTTTGAGAGTCTAATTTGATCATTTTTATGTCTATGTTTATATCTTTTAATGATTATTTAACTTGCGTAAAACTAACCTTCCTTTCGTTATTGTTCAATACTTCAAATTTTAAAATAATATTTATAAAAATAGTTTCATATTCTGGAATGACACATCAAATAATTTAATAAAGGCTGAAGATAACAGAAATAAACTCTCAACGATGTTGCAAATGTATTTCATTAAGGCCTCTGTAACTAGTTATTGATTGAGTCTGTAAAGGTTTTATCAATCTGTGTGCTCATTACTTCACTTCACGTCACCGTAAAACATCATTAATTGTATCCGAATTGGGAAGGGCTTTGATTAATTAACCATTCTTTTTTTATTGTTGCAGGTTATCCACGTACGGCCGAATGATCCAAATTCGCATACAAGGTAATGTGATAAACGCCCAGCTAGAAATTAATTAAGTACCGTAAATTCGCAGTTGCCGTCCGGAATTGGCCAATTAAAAAGTGAATAATTAATATTAAATACTGGCACCGGAAGCAGTTAAGTGTTTTCTAATTGTCCCAGACATAATCAGAGCATCCCGGAAGGCAATAATTAGCCCTGCAATCAACGGACTGCAACCCCCCAGCTCGACGTCGGGGGTTGATAGTCTATGGCTCTCATTAGCTCCTCCAGCTCGAATATTCATCGGGTTAATTGGAAATATCTTCATGTGATGGAGATATGTATGTGGATGCGAGGGAACCCTTTTAACATCCACAAACACATTAGATTAATTATATTTACCCTAGGATGGTGATTGCTCACTTTGTATTCAACTCGTAACTAGTTTGGATTATCGCTGTGTTCATAATCTTATGGATGCTTAAACTTGTTGCCTCTCGTACGTAATATTTTAATAACTGCGCAGACATTTACTGAAACTTTGAAATGTGTGCGGTATAATAACCAGAATTTATTAATTATCTTGTACATACATTATATGCGGTTATTTAATGAGTTTATTATTTTATAATTGAATTAAAACACATCCTTACAAACATAAATCATTAAACTATTCTCTCATTTAGACTGCAGTTCATATATATAACAATAAAATTATCATATTTGTAAATGGAAACTAATTTGAAAATATAATCTTTAATATATTTATGTTAATATTTAGTAAAAGGTAGCGCCATTAAAAATATTTTTAAATTATTATCACGTTAAAAGTAAATTAAATCTTTATTTCAAGTTGACCCTTCACGAAACAAATAAAACTACTTAAAATCGTTACCTAATTATGGAAACGAAGAATATATTAAGAATGGAAATACAGGTTTAAAAATAATACTTACTTAAATTTAATTTATTATGCTGTAAGAATTAAGGTACCATGCTTTAATCAATAAAAAGGTATAAATGGATACACAATTTTCATTTTGTATAAGTTGTAAATAATTTGATTTCCAATATTGATTTTTTTAAATACCCAGATTTAATCAAGGGTTAAACTAAAATAAATATTATATTATATGGGAAAATTTTGAATTTATTATTAAGTTTAAAATAAAATGTTTGTAGTCAGAGTTATTGATAATCTGATTGAAAATTTAATTCAGAATCTACGCAATTAGTTGCTACTGTACAATCTAAATTAACGAGAAAGTCTTGTAGAAACGAGATTTATAATAATAAATATTTAAACTAATAATATGATAAAGCTCTATTATAATATTTTACTGTATATTAATAATTCGTACTTATTGTTTATATTTTAAAGAGAAACATTGACTCCTTGGATATAATATATCGAGTAGAGCTTATTACGAATTGAATTTTTATAGTAAGTAACTATTCTACAATATTAAAGAGCGATGTTTTTGAAGCTACATATTTTAAAATATAATCAACATTTTTTTTTAAAACTTATATTACTTATGAAGGTTTAAATTAAATTACACTTGGTTTGTTTCATAATTTATATATATTTACTCGACTAGTTTCACTTTTTAAGGCTTTTCGCACCTTAAAGAGCGAAATTAGTCGAGTAAATATAGAAAAATTGGGAAACACACCAAGTGTAATTTAATTTAAACCTTCATCAGTAATGGTTTATTTCAAATAATTTCATATGCATAAACCATTCTGTTTCTCACATATTGATCTAAAGGTGATGAAATAATGTGTTTAGAAATATCAAATTTTCTGAGTTCCTTTTCAATGTTATCTAATATTTTTGTGTCATTGCAAATATATCGAATTCACTAATATTTAGAAATGTACTTATGTAACAATAATACTAAAAATGTTTTGTCTCAAAACAAGCGTTGTGGCAGTTATCGTGATTGGTCGAGTTAGAGGGAGGTTTAGAGACAATGCTATGAAATTGGAACGTAGAAAGATTACCCGATTTTATCCGAACCTAAATAGATCTAAAGGTGTTGTTTACATAATTTTTGGAAATGTACCGATACCAGTCAAATAAGAAAGTGACAAACACATAAAAAAATTCTTTAAGAGCATATTCAAACCAAGTACTAATAATCTTCCCTATAGTGAATACTTGTTCTCGGTTTGAAAGTACTCTTGAATAACTATTTTTTGTGTTTATGACTCTCGAGGTTTGGCCGGTTTAGGCTTCTGCCTTTAGGCACAGTCGTCACAGAAAACTATTTTGTAGTATAGCACCTCGCCATTTCATTTTTTTAAAACAAGAATATTTCAATTCAAACACCTAAAAAATGGTCTTTAAACATCTAATAATAAACCATTTAAGTAAAAAATCTTGACTTATTTGTTTAACTTTAAAAACCCTTTTAACTGTTTCAATAACTGATACTTTACAAACAAACAAAGTTAAAAAGTGTTTCAATTTTAAATTTTGATATATTACGAAGTAGAAGCCTTCACAATCAGCAATTAAAATACAGATATTTGCTTTTTCTTATAATTCCCATGTCAAATTCGTCATTTGTATTTGCTTTTCTTATAATTCCCATGTCAAATTCGTAGTCTTCACCCTGGTATTATCTCTTGTTACTCAAGCAGTTACATATCTTCTTCTTCCCATTCTTTTCTCACACACTCCTCCTAATTAAGTGATACATTACAGTCAGCTCAATATAGAGGAAAGCTCATCTTGGTAAGATGTGCCTTAGAGGAAGAAGACAGGAAGGAAAATCTGGATGGGAGACATTTATGGGAATTGGGTATTATGTGTGTATGAAAGAATTTTGAATTTGGAAGAGAAGGGTAAACAAACAATAAGTTGACTAATCAAATGAGGCAAGGAGGTGTCCGGGTAAACATTCTCGTAAAGTTTGGATAAAATGAAAAAGGAAGTAAATGATGGTGTTATTATTGTAGTATTATATGCCTATAAAGGTATATTTCTTAGAAAAATTGAATCTTTTATGTTATAATTATAACAAGAAAATTCAAAAATGTTGTAACATATATTAAGTGAGTACATAGTACTCGAATCAAATATATATATATATATATATCTGTTAATAATAAAATAAAACAACAAGTTTTATTAGGTTCATCATTTTAGAATTCTTTACATTACTCTGCCCTAAATTTAGTGAGAAATTAAACATGAATGAACACATGGACCATTATATCTATGTATCCTATGGTCCAAATTATGTATTTTCGTAATAAGATATAACTAATATCATCTACAGATTTCTTACATTGAAAATCTAAAGTTTTAAAGAAAAAAAAAGTCTTTAAGCTTTGCTTAAAATAATTACAAAGAAAGTAAATTTTTAAACATTTGCGAGTATAAATCTGATCATTGATAAACCATCTTACATCTAATCTATTCAATACTTCTTCTGCTACTTTCTTGATGAAACCATATATTCAAAATGGGTGGAGTAAAACACATGTTTTGTTCCATGATTTTATTATCAGTTCCTGACACGCGTTTCGATCCGTTACGATCATTTTCAAAGGTTTTTCATTGTAATTTATGTAATTATATACAAAAAATTTGCTTTTTCAAAACAATGTACATAATAACAATAAATATAAATACAATACAAATAGATTTTGTTAGTCCATCTAGGCTATAGACATGAAGTCTTTCTGTCCTTTCTGTCTTGAATTTAATAGTGGGAAAAAAGTATCTTTTCTAGCTAGCTGAACTGTCCTGATGATTCACACAAATGAGTTTATGAATCAAATGAATGAAAATCAAACTTTTAGAAAGAAGTGAGAAATATGCGTTATATGCTTTTTCCTGTGTCTAACAGCAATGAAAATCCTGTACGCCATGACTAAGGAAGGCTGAACTAGAACGACTTTCCTAAATTAAAAACCTTTTTTATTATTAATTGGATAGGGTACCCAAAAAACTACTCCCTCTCACATAAAAAGTGTTTGAGTGCACAAGTGATGTTAAGAAAGTGTGACCTGTCAAACTTCCTCAATATCTACAAGTAAAAATAACAATATTTATTTAACAATAGCTGTATCATCAAAAAATAATGTTCATTCACGCAAATGTCGACTTTGGCTTCGCTGGGTAACGCGCATCCGAAATATCCAATTTTATTCAAACAGACCTGCGACTTAAGAAAACCTCACAAGAAATAATCTAACGCACGATCTATGTGGCCAGTTTACATCATCTCCAGGTGAGATTGATGCCTTCAAATCGCTTGTGTGGTCTGAGTTTAATGATAATGACACCAACGACATAAGGTTTCAACAGGATGGTGCCGTACAGTTAATATCACATTGGACAATCTATGTGATATTAACTGTATGGCGCCATTGTGTTGAATCAAATTTAGACCGAAAGAAGTTGGTAATTATCGATCTATAGCGCACGTAGTTGTCGCTGATGATCAATAATTCAAAAATAAACCTCAATTTCTTGAGCTCCTGTAGCTAGTATACTAGTTATTCTCAGATATAGAGTAAGTCTATAGATCTCTGATATGAGATGTTATAATAGATTTTTTATGTGGGACTTGCGATAATAATTATTTAAATCTAAAACTATTGATGTGACAATACAACGATGAAAGATGAAAGATTTAAAAAAAATATATAGACATAAAAAATATTTAAGAAAAGACACAAACAAAAAAAGAATTAACAAGAGTGTTCTTAAATAAGCTGCATTTATATCTCTAATACTTCTGCATACCTTTTTATTACTATTACAAACATTAACATTCTGATGAAGATGAATTATTTTTGAAGGCATTCACCTTTACAAGAACAAAGTACTACTTGAAAGCGGAGATTATTGAGGCAATTAATAACATTTTTAAGAGCTATTTCGAACCATTCTCTGCTGAAATTGAATAACAGGTTGGCATATTTTGCGCATTGTTCTTGAGATTGAAGACAGGAAACATAAATTAGGCAACTGCATGGTTTGCAATCTTTCCAAAACACTAAACAGTGATTTTTTAGTTAGACGACTAGTGGATTTAGACTGCATGACAAATACTTTTGCCGACACAAACGCTGTTCAATTGTCCTCAAAATATACCTAGAGTTGATAGTAGTTCGAGTATGACCTAGAGCAGTTAAGCTTCGTTTTGATTTAGAATCTAATGCCAGTAATTTTCTAAAGCTTTGTGATAGTATGGACTTAAGCAATATTCGAGTGGGAACTGACCATACTCCTAAACAATTTTAATTACTCAATACTGCACGAACTGAATTGAAACTAAATCAATAGGGCGGCGAGACCAATCTAGCCATTAAATTCATCGCTATATGATCGCCAACTCTGCATGAGAAACGTTATCCACAGGGAAAACTTCAGTTCTTTATCAGAATGTTCGGGAATTAAAGACAAAAATCGATACTTTCTTCTTAATGGTGATTATAATTATGATGTAGTACTTATTTTTGAAACTTGGTAACTTCTACGGTTAGCAGCAGTGAATTATAATGACTATTATTTAAATTTTAGAACTGATCGTAATCTAATAACGAGTGGTAGATCTAGAAGTGGTGGAGTATTAACCCTTTGCACTCGTATGTCCCTGTACGAGGGACATCACTCGTTCGGCACTAAATACATCATATTTTATCTTTTCTAAGTATATATCTGTCATCAAGTGGATAAATTAGCGGCGGGGTGTTTTATTCTGGTCTATATAAGCAAAATATTACGGTCGCTCGAGTTTATATAAAATAAATAAATTTAATAAAATGATTGCGTTATTGATTATCTGTTTATATTTTATTCACTTTTCAAATATTTATAGAGGTCCAGTTTTGGGTTATAAATTTAGTTTAGTGTCATAACGATCACTACCAGAGACAGTTTTGTGTTATAGTTATATAGTACTATTACTTTACATTTTTTTATTTTTTATGTTTGCAATGCCTAAGCGACATTTACAAGGCAACATTGAAAATGAATTTGAGAGTAGTGACGACGAATTTTATATGGGTTATTATGATCGAGAATTGGATTGCCCTGAAAGTTGTAACGAAGGCTGCAGAGAAGAAGCTGCAAAAAATTATACTAGTGGTAGTGACATTATAGTTACCAAAAGAAATCGGGCATTACCTTTGCCCAGTACAAGCAGCAGATTCCTCTGACTCTAGATCTGGATCTAAATTTGTACGTTGGGAGGACAGAGAGTGCTGCTGCACGTAGACCCCAGTGGGCCCTTTGTACGTCTTCCCATCTGAGTTCTCATTCCTTGCTACGGTCTAACCAACCCAAGACACTGACAAACGCCAAGATAGCAGCAAGAGGGACCCTTAGGATGCCTGATGACTGTTGATATCCCTTTCCCAATGTGGATTCACGTAAGTTGGATAGAACCTGAAAGTCCAGAAACACCACCACATCCCCATCCTAGGTCAATAGGTGTATTCAGGGGTTATATTTTAAAATTTCTAATTTAAGGATGGTGAACCTTCTAGTTAAATTTGAACACATTTCCATCAAAAAAAATCATCTTGATCGGACGTGAAAAAAAATTCCGAGTTACTGGCTAACTGTCTAAAGAATAATTACGAGTGCAAAGGGCGATTTATAATATTTTACTGTTAAAATTATTTCCATTGATTTTATTAAAATTCTCACGCCAACAATTGATAGAACAGTATGTAAATTGAAACTAAAACCTGACTTGTAATTGATAATTAATTTATACATCCCACCAGACATTTGCTGATGATATTAAATTATTTTTTGATCTATTACCTCAAATAAATTTTGCTAATGATAAAATTATTTTGTTTTGGCGATTTTAACTGTCCGTCAATTTCACATACTCAAGATAATCTTGTTACAAAGCGTCTACAATTTCAAAGGTTTGTTCTTTTTTAAGCCTTCAGCAATATAACATAACGAAATAGTTTAAGAAATAATAACACTTTGCTAGTATCACAAATTTTTACATCTTTTATTGTGACTAGAAAAGTGTTATTATTTCTTAACCTATTTCGTAATTAAGATGTATCACAAAGTAACACCTTCGACAATCAATAATATAACATAATAAATAACTCTTCAAATAATAAGTTGTCATGTTGAAAGATAAATATTCCTCTTATTTTGCAAGACTCGCTCTAAAATTTGCTCATCGACTATGTCTCCAGTAAATAATGATGTTACTAAATTAATCTACAAGAGAGGAAATTGTCCAGACTTATATGAATATCTATGTGGTATTGAATAGGATACACTATGCAGTTTCTTTGACAATCCTGAAAGATTGTAAATGGCTTTCATAATTTCTGGTTATTTTTCCCCATCTAGTAATGTTTAGTTATCTAATTTCAGCTATATACCTACTTTTGCCTTTTCTCCTGTTTCGGACAAAGTTGTGTATGGTATTACTAAGAAATTGAATTGAAAAATTCACCATTTAACCGCAAATAATTATTGTACAAATATTATATAACGTGAAGGTACAATTATATAAATATAAATATAATATAATATAATATTTATATTAAGATGGCGACATCTCAGAACGTTCGTTCGCAAAAGTTTTCGGAAAGTGATAAAACTTACTTCACTTATAACTCGTGTGGCAAGCATATAGCTCGTGAGAAAGTAGAATGTGTGATTTGTGGTGCAAAATTCCATCCTAGCTGCTTTTCGAAGAGGAAAAAGGACGCATCTGTGGATCACGTATGTACGATAACAACAGATATTAGCAAAGAATGTGAGTCCCAAAGAATTACACACTTACTGAAATTAATAGAAGAATTAGAAGAGAAAACCAAAATATTGGCACATAATAATGAAAGCCTCATTAACACAAATACCTATTTACTCAATAGGTTAAATAAATTAGAATCTAATCAAAACAATAACAAAGAACAAACAAGAATGGAATCTGCAAATAAAATTAATTTAAAGAAACCTGTACTTGAACCAATAAAGCATTATTAAAATGAATTAGTCTATGATAATAATAATCTTGCTAGTGAACTTGTTCCGTTACAAGCTATACAACCGAATAAACAAAATGATACCATAGAAATTAGTGACAAAGAGCAGCCCGACACCGATAGATGGAGTACTGTGGTAAAGAGGAAAAGAAGATCGAGGAATGAAACCAAGGGATCGAGGGATTATAAACCAACTGATGAAATACGAGGAGTTGAACGACTAGGATATCTTCATGTATATAGATTAAATCCTGATGTTACAACAACTACCCTAACAAAATTCTTGAATTCAAATAATATAACGGATTTCACTTGTGAACACCCGACTAAGTACAGCTCTTTTAAAATCTCATTACCCTTAAGTAGAATTAATGAAATTCAAAACGAAAGTCTATGGCCAAAGGGTGTATTGTGCAATCGTTTTTTTATTACATCTTTTAGCGGAAAGGATGAAAGACAACCTAACAATATAACAAACAAGATAATTATGGAGAGTAATACTTTTTCGATTTTCAATCAGAATGTACAATCGATTAAGACTGCAATCAACATTCTAAACCATGTAGTATTGGATAACTTTAAGGGCCAAATCATAACCTTGACGGAACATTGGAAAACCATAAATGAATTAGAACATTACAAAATTGACGGATATCACCTAATTTCATCTTTCTGCAGGAAAAAAGAAAATACACATGGAGGAGTCGCAATATATGCTAGGAACGACATAACAACTTCTACTCGCGAGGATATCAACAAACTCTCGGTAGCCAATGAGGTGGAAATTGCAACAGCTAACTTGCAATTAGACAAAAGAAAACTTATTGTAGTAATTGCAGTATACAGACCACCCTCGGGTAATATTGACTTATTTTTTGAAAAAATAAATTTAATATTAAATATACTGTTGGATGCTGGAATACATTTCATTATGGCAGGTGATTTTAATATCGATTTGCTTAGTGATAGTGTAAATAGTTTAGTATTCAAAAATTTAATAATTAGTTATGGAGCAAAACCTTTAATTCAGTCATACACAAGGGTACCTAATATTAGTAAAACTTGCATTGATAATATAATCAGTAATCTAGAAATTAATTATACTACCAAAATCATCAAATCTCACATTTCGGATCATTATGGACAACAGGTAATATTTCACGATTTTATATCAACTAATGAAAAAGAGAAACTAATATACAAATCAATTATTAACGACAACGCAATAAGAACATTTAATGAAAACTTGGCAGAAGTTGACTGGAATCCAATAATAAAAAGCAATGCACCAAATATATGCTAGAACGCTTTTATTAATAAATTTATGCTTCTATATAATCAAAGCCTTTCGCGCATAAAATGCAGACAAAACATAGCTAATAAAGCGGCAAAGATTAAAAAAACACCAGAATTGAAATTAATTAAGGGAAAATTGGACCTATATGAAATTTTGCGTACTTTTGATAATAATTATAATGATGCCTATAGAATAATAAAGAAACAATATAACGAGTTACTTATAAAATATAAAAAAATATTATGATCAAAATTATTAAATATTTTATTATTAAATACTGATAACATAAATAAAACAACATGGAGCATTGTACGAGAAGTAGAACAGTCGGAAAAACCAAAACAAAAATCTCATAAACAAATATTTTATTGAAACATCTTTGCGAATTTTAAACAAAATTCCAAAAATTCAATATAGAGACAATATTAAGCAAAATAATTTGTCAATTTTCTTTGAACCTGTCACAGAACAGGAAATATGTAATATTGTGGCTTCTCTTAAGCAAACAAACTCTATTGGACATGATGGAGTCTCAATTAAAGTTTTAAAAAGCTGTATAAACATTATAAAATATCCTTTATCTAATATTATTAATAAATCACTTGAAACTGGTCAATTTCCGGAAAAATTAAAAATTTCTATTGTACAACCTATTTTTAAAGGCGGAGATCCTCATGATTTTTCAAATTATAGACCTATAAGTATACTTTCACACTTTTCAAAGATATTTAAGAACGTAATAAACATTAGATTAATTACATTTTTCGATAAATGTAAAATATTTAATAAGGCGCAACATAGGTACATTAAAAATAAATCTACAAAAACAGCAACAGTAGAGTTAACACAGTTTATTGGAAATACTTTAGATAATAAAAATATTCCCTTAGGAATTTTTATAGAACTACTTTTAAGTAAACTTTACAAATACGGAATTCGGGGAATAGTATCTGAATTAATAAAGTCATATCTTCAAAATCGGAAACAAAAAGTACAATATTACATAAATCAAAATAATATAGAATCAGATATTTTAAATATTAATACAGGTGTGCCGCAGGGAAATATCTTAGGACCTACATTGTTCATAATTTATATAAATGATATATTTGACAATGTAACGTCAAACAACGAAACAATGATAGGATATGTGGATGATAATAACATAACATTAAAAAACTCGACATATGTAGATTTAATTAATGCGACTAATAATACCATTAATAATGTCATAACATATTTAAATAGAAACAAATTATTCTTAAATGAAAGCAAGTCAAAAGCTATTATTTACTTAACGAAACGTACAACAAATTATTTCATTGATGATGTACAGTTAGACCAATTAACTTTAAAAAATTCAAATTCCTGTAATTTCTTAGGAATTCATGTTAATAGTTACGTCGACTGGACTAACCATATATCACAATTGAATAGTATTTTAAATAATATTGTATATGGAATGCGTAGGTTAAAACCTTATGTACATTTTAAAATTTTAATGCTCGTTAATAATAGTTATTTTTCATCTATAATGAGATATGGAACAATTTGTTGGGTGTTTCCAGTGATATTTATAACACAGAAAGCCGCAATTAGAATTATTTTTGGCATTGGTTACAGAGAATCGTGTCGGGGACTATTTAGATCCAATAATGTGTTGACAGTAATTGCTTTGTATATTTATGAATTTTTATTATTTATTTTTCAATATAGGCAAGATTTTATAAAATACATAAATACAAATGTCCATAATACCCGTAACACAAATATTAGTTACATATATCCGAAGCATAATTTATCATTATTTGACAAAACTCCACATTATGCTATAATGAAAATTTTTAATCAGCTACCAGCATCCTACAGGAATATAAATCAAAAACACAAATTTAAAAAAGAAATACATTCACTGTTAATAAATATAGAACCTTATTCGATGGAGGAATATTTAACGTATTTTTAGTTAGTATTTTTAAGGAATATACTTTACATACGACAAATTTCTACATTATATACATTATATTATTCTTATTTTTATTATATATGTATATCCTAAAGAAATAAAGTTATTATTATTATTATTATTATTAAACACAGTACGACTCGAGGTTCGATAACGTCTCATCGACATTATCAAGTAAAATAATAAAACGTCAAAACTCGAGTTTTACTGTGAAAATGCCTTCATTTGTTTTGATAGATTATTCTTTGATTTTCGGTTTTAATTCTTTTCAACTTATCAACTAAAACTTCTACCTTTCGTAATAAATTGAAAATGACATCAGTCTGCACAAAACCTAAATGAAGTTTCAATATTTACAACATTAATAACTATCGACCTATATCAATTTTACTAGATGTTACTAAGGTATTTGAACGTATGCAATATATTACTAAATTTACAATCATATTAAACCGCATCTTCTAATAAACAACATGGTATCATTTCCAATCGCTCGACGATAACGTATCTAAGCGCTGCTACTCATGACATCAAATTGATATTATATACACGGATATATCAAAAGCATTCGACAAAGTTGATCAAAACCTTTTGATTGCTAAGATGGATTACTTTGGCTTTTGCAAATCATCTACCTCTCTAATGACATCTTACTTAAGTAAACGTGAATCATATGTTACTTAAAATAATTTTTAATCCAGTTCTTCTTTTCCTACGTTATGTGTTCTTTGCTATTCAGTATATATATATACAAATGACCTGTTAACAAATTTTATACTCGAATGATCTGAAAGTATACGTGACAATTAACAATTACAATAATTGCTTGTATTTGCAGATTGAGCCTGGTAAAATTGCTAAATGGGTGAGTTGAATATTAAGTGCAAGTTCACTTACTAAAAAAACACATCCTGTGAAATTAAATTTTTAAATTAATGGCACTATAATTGAAAATGTTTAATTTTGACTGGAAATTCATCTGTAATTTAAATAATATTAGGTTGCATGTTCCATCTATTAGCAATAGAGAATAGCCAAGTTTTAAAATGTTACCTAATAGAACCCACTACTCTCTTAGTTACGTAATTCCACAATGTAATTAGTGGGGGTACTCTCGCAGGTCCTAACATGTTCAGTGACAATACATTAGTATATATACAGAGTATAGTTATAACGATTTAAGTAGTCTTTGAACTATCGTTGATCAAACAACTCAATCCGGAAGAAATTGTGAAGTGTAGAGAAAGTAGAGTTTCGCGCTGCTATAAAGTTCCCTACCAAACGAGGAAAAAGTGTTCAAACAACATTGGAAGAGGTGTCATCTGTTTACGGGGATCCTTGTCCAGGAAAAACTATGGTATATGAGTGACACACCCTCTTTAGGCAAGGTAGGGAATCAATTGAAGACAATTCCCGACTTGGGCAGTCTGCTGAGGTCACCACTCATCGAAAAAATTGAAATATTATTATTGGAAGATGTACGTTTGAAAAAAAAAGGTTGGAGTATCTGAAACAACTATTTTTAAGGTCCTCCATACTCATCTCGGCATGTCAAAACTCAGTGCAAGATGGGTGCCTAGATTGCTCACACCGCCACAAAAACAGCAGCGCATCAAAGACAAGGATGGCTTTTTGGAGCGAATTGCTACTGGGAATGAAATTTGGGTTCATCACTACGAGTCTAAGTCTAAGCAAGATTCCATGTAATGGCATAAAAAAGTAAGCAAAGTAAACTAAGAATTTCAAAGTGTTGCAGTCGAGGGGAAAGCTCATGGCGACAGTTTTCTGAGACACACAAGGAATTGTGTTGATTGATTATAAGAAAAAAGGTGTTACTACGCTTCAATTTTGAAGGAGTTAAAAGATGCTATCAGAGAGAAAAGAGCCGAGTTGCGTTGGCTGTTTTGCATAAGGTGGGATTTGATATTATTTATCACCCACCTTATAGCTAAGATTTGGCTCCCAGCGACTATTATCTCTTTCCAAATCTGATAAAAAAGCTTCGAAGGAACACAATTTTCTACCGATGAAGAAATAAAGAATGCAATTTCAGGATTTTTTTCCGAGAATAAACCATTTTTTTATGACGGTATTTGCAAACTAATTCATAGATCTGAGAAATATGTCATGGTTGAAAAAGAACAATCATTTTTTAATATTATTTCATCCCCTTTTATTCCGAGTACTTAGAAACCCACCCTTGTATATAATTGTATGTAACTGGGATTTTTTTCTGTATGGCAATAAATAAAGAAGTCTTCCATCATTTGTTTTAATAACAAATCTATATGATATTTATCGCATATTATCAATAAAATCTGTTTGAATATTTTACAATAAATAAATTTTAATGAGTTACTATCCAATTCTTCTTCGACCCATTATACTTAGCTGTTGGTGATAATACTAATCCAGCTATGGTTGCCAGTGAGGCAATATTTCAGTCATTTCTGGCGTATTTTAGTTTAATTTTTGAACACCTTATTATTAAATAATAATAATAACACTAACATACGACATATCTGTTTTTAGAGACTAATAGCACATACAAGCTGCATACCTGCGTTTAAAATAAGTAATTTATTTAAAAGGATTGATTTTAATTGGAAAAATTATTTGTAACATTGTGCTAGTAAATATTCAATAAATACATTAACCCATATTTAAGAAAACTCCTCAACTCGACATTAAATTATTCAGTAACATTAGTCCTACTCTCCCTTTCCTTTCCACCGTTATCGTTCTTATTCCCTCTATGGAATAAAGGGCCTATACACATAATAAAGTAATATTAGATTTAAGGGAGAGACCGCAGCGACCGTTTTCCTAAGTGTTTGCGTAGCCGCATCTGAGGGTCCCTTTAGTCTTTAGTCTTTATAAATTATACAGCAATCAATATTAAGACGGAGATAAATAGATGGGCTCTCCCCGTCCTGCCCTCCAACCCATCCGACTGAGCGACAGTGAAAGATTACCACCGAATGAGCGAAACGATGTAAATAGTTGGCTGCATTGGGAAAAAGCCCTTTTCATTAACTATGCACAACTTTCTCGCCGATCGATTCTAAAGTTCACTCTCACACCCGAACACGAAATAAATCGCCAAGTTAAGCTGATAATTGTATTTAGTATCGATGCAGGATAATGCAATATATTTCCATTAACGGCATACAATATTACTCAGTGCAATTTCGCTTTTTGCTAAATCCAACCTGAGATGAAGACGAATGTTTATATTTGTAAGATGCAATTGTGTTTAAATATAAATTTATCCTATTAATTACAGGCAAAGTTGTAGAACTGGTTTTAATTATATATTTTAAAACTGATACTACTCTATATTTATAAGATTTTTGTTTGATTACATGTTTTTTTTTTCTATTGACAGACTTAAATTTTTACGCTTTATGAAATTACTCTATTGCTGTAATTTTTGTTTCAATTGTTTCTATTTCACTTTTTTTTTAATTTATGCTCTATATATTTTATATTTCCAGTTTTATGTCTCCTGCCCCCGCATCTATTAGTTCTCCTTCTACTCGTACTCTGCATTTGGTGTTTAACATCGTGGTTCTTACTAGTTTCACTATCTATACTCTAATATACCAATTTAAAATTTATGAAGAGCTGGTGAATATCGATGTCAACCGTAGATCTTCCAGGTCTGATTCCTGACTAGGACTCCCAGGTGGTGTTTTCGTCATATTTTTCAAATTTGTCCTTGATGGACGTTGTATATATCTTGTATGTTGTGCTAAGTAGCGATATTTCTGTACAATTGTTACACGCGAGTTTGTCTTCATTTTTATGTAGGGTGTATGATGTTGATGTTCCAATTTTCCGCCATTTTGTTCGTGTTCCAGATTGTAGTTATTAGTTTATGCACTAGTTGTTCTCCGCCATATTTCAGGAGTTTCTTGGGATTGTCTACATCCGCTGCTTTATTGTTATTGTAGGCATGGGGCTCATTCTGAGAGTATCCTAGTGGGATTGAGGAGATCTTGAGAGTATTGTTTCTATCTGTCTAGAACTTGTTGATTTTTCCGTTTACAGATTTGCAAAGATGTTTTTGGCGGGTGCTCCTTTTTGAATAATTTGATGTCCTTGTATGCTTCGCTGTTGTTATTGTTGATAAAGTTTTTTTCTACCATTTCCATGAAGCCATGTCCTGTTTTCTTACAACTTTCTTGGCTGCCCTTCTAAATTCCTTGTATGCTATCTTCTTTATTCTATACAGCCTTTTTAGGTATGTTAGTCTGTCTCTATTTCGAACCTGAATAGAATGTCTGCATTGTATGTCATACTATTCGTTTTAGGTTGTCTTAGGTTTATATCTAATTGCTGATTCTGCCGCTCTAATTATTGCTTCTATGTTGGTTTTGCCAATTGTTCCTGATGTCCTGGTCTTCTAGCTAGTTTCTCAGCATGGTGGTGAGATGTTCTTCTAGCGCCTTCTACGTATAATTTTTGGAGCTAATTACCATCAGTGCTTTTGTTATTCTATATGCGGCTTCTGTAGTGTACTCCAACTAAATAGTGATCAGACTCGCATTCAACCCCTATATATTTTCTGATGTTTATTATATGTGATGTTCCTCTTTTTTATATATTACCGATTAAAAAAGCTAGCAGGTCTTCTAGCAGTAATGTAGAACTTCCAGACTTAACAGATATTCTAATATTTAATTATTGCTAAAGGAATAGCTGTAGTGACCATACTAATACGGGTTTCTAAAATTTGACATTCAACTTACTTATAGTTTTTCTTACTTTATTATTTCTTAACTTTTATTATAAAAGTATTCCTCAATTCAACTCAAGGGCATCTTAATAAGCAGACGGTATGCTGACATGTTATTAGAGTAACTGGCAAATAGGTTTTGTCCAACAGTGGACCATGTCAGTGAACTTCTAGACTAAGCTTTTTAGCCATTTCCTGATATTCAAATCCTAAATCTCGATGGATGGGCCAAACGAACGACAGACAATCAATAACTATTGGAGAAGAAGCAACGGGTCGTAAAATGTCATTATGGTCCAGTATGTGTAAAACGCTTTCCATCATTAAGAACCCAAAGCATGGCCCTGCAGTCATTTCCGCCACTGGCACAAAGGGATCCATCAGGGGTAACGGTGGCTAAGTTCAAATAAAAATTGTGTCCAGAGTGATTCATCTTTAGACGCTAGTTAGTCAAGTTCCACACCTTAGCCACACGATTCCAGCTAGCGGAAACGATAATTGGAGTGGTTTGGAAAGAAACGCACAAAAGATGCTCTTGACACTGGATTCGATACTATTTAGCGGTTGTCAAAAAAGACAACAACGCTCAAGAAAACCTTGTTGTGATTTTAGAATAGGCGGGTCGCCTTGCCGACGGCCAAGTCCCACAGGGTTTTGTCCCAAGAACCGAAAAGGGCATAGTTGCCATCGCTAGATAAGACAACGTCGGAAATGAAGTTGGAATGACCGTAGAGACGCTTCTGTGGCACCTATTGAGATAGTCAACTTCCACACAATCAAAGTCTTGTCAGACGATGCTGATAACCTAGCCATTTTGCTACAAAAGAGTACCCCAAAGTTGTACAGTTTCGGTAATTTTTCAGGCGCATGAGAAAGGGGACGTGTTGTACATTGACATAATATATTTAATAACAAAGTTTTCATTCTGGAAATATATAAGCCATAAATGACTTTAAACTAATGGAATATCATCAAAGCATTCTTAATTGGTGGCACATCCAACAAAGCAGCATTGGGCGAGAGTGGAAGATCATTTGGACATGAACTTGAGCCTTTCCATGTCAAGTCGACATTTTTGTATACATTTTTTTAATTATTTGTAAGTTTAATGAAACATATATATTAATACATTGGATAAATAAATTAATATCAATATCATATGCTCAACGCCAAAAGTATAGCATACATAGAAATCCTATCAGGCATTATCGAATTTCTAAGCTTCAACAATCAACATCATATCGGCACTAGTATCATTTTGTAAAAGAAATTCTGTTGCTTTATTACAAAAAACAGACCAATACGTAACATAAGACTTATGAAGCTAAAATTCAATAAAAAATATTTGCTGAGAAATATGAATCGTTATATATCTTCAGACATTTAGGCATTATCTAAAGACTTGATACTCAAGAGTCATCTTTGATATATCTCTGTTTATATTACACCCGATGTTTCTAAATAAACATCGGGCTTCTAAAGTATCAATATAGGAAGTACCAGTTACAGTTGCTTCTCCAAACAAAAAGCCTCATAAACTTTCCGTCGCGAAACAAAAATACATTAAATTTAGAGATTATGTAAGCCACAGATGCACGCATTATGAGTGTTCGCTTGTTTTCTGTTCACTAATGGCCATTTTGTCTAATAGCGCCCTCTAACGCATGCGCATACCAACAAAAAGAACTGTTTGCGTTGCACTTTCATCTCATGAATTGATTATTTAAAGTCTTACATAATAAGAACTACAAAACGTTAAAACCCCGGTATTTATCCTGTAGAAAAAATGAAATTTTTACTTTCTTCATAATTTCTACTAAATAAGTACTTTTACAAGTCTCTTATCCTTGCTTGTAATATTTAACATGTACTTTGATGTATATAATTTTTCTTATTACTTGCTCTAAGAGATTTCAATACCTACGATAGGGACTAAACAGTAATTCAAACAAACTTTTAATTTCCCAAAATACTATTCCTCCTAATCTTAAATTTATTACTTGGACATAACTATTCATAAAAAAAGTTTAAGGTAAACTCTTTTTTTGCAAAACCAAAATAAAGCAGATAATAAAATATTATTATTACAAAAATCTCCTGTATTGTTGGTATCTACAGAAGCTGTCTATACTAAACTATGTTTTCTTCTTCATTTCTTCTTCTCCATCTTCTACATAATTATTTCAGTTTATATATCACAGTCACTTTTTTCCAAGTACTTTCATTACGTTTCTTATATTTCTGGCATTTAATTTTTCTAAATATTTGCTCTAGTCTTTCAAAAAGTTACTCTGATTAACAACCCCATATAATCAAGAGTGCTTTTTGTATCATCATGCCGTACATTTTCAATTTTTTATAATGATATTCCTATATTATTGTGTTGAGAACTCCGGACTGAGCAATAAACAAAAAGTTATTTTTAAGGTTCAAATTTCTGCAGCTAAACCAAGTTTAATCTGAAAACAGAATATTTTACAATCTTTCTTTATGTCATAACCGCTGTTAGAATCAATAAAACTTTTTGCTATCGTTACTGAATTGTGACTGTTTTCTTATAACCCTATTTATTTAATCAGCTTTTATATTACAGGTCACTACGTAAGATAGGCTTTGATATATGCAATCCTGATTTAATTATTTTAAATACTTCCTTTAATTTTACACGACTCTGTTCAATTATACTATATTATCAAAAGCATTCAAATATGTATAATAGGGCCAATCAGTAATACAAACTCTTAATGCTCTTTCATTGTATCATAAAATTTTAATTTCCCATAATACATTTCCTTTCTGGGTTTATACTGATTACTTGAACATAAGCCTTAATAAAACCATTATTTTCTTAAATACAAGGAGCATTTGAAAAGTCCGTGCAAAAATAAAAACTACTAACGTGTTTGCGGTAAACTTTTTTCATTTTTCGACATAGTCTCCTTTTAGGTTTATACGCTTCGTCAAACGATGTTCTAGTTTGTTGATCCCTTCCGAATAATAGGATTTGTCAATGTCTGCAAACTATCTATTACTGTCTGCAATTTCTCCTTGGTAACCCATTCTTTAGATTGTTGTTTGGTCTCAGGAGTATAGTAATGTATCCATGTTTCATCCACAGTGACGAAACGACGCTTAAAGTTCTCTGGATTCTTCTGGAACAGCTGCAAACCATCCTTGCAACACTTCACACGATTCTGTTTTTGGTCAAGCGTGAGAAATCGCGGCACCTATGTTGCGGATAGCTTTCACATATGCAAATGTTTATGCAAAATATGCCCACAGCACTAGCAATCTCACGCACCTTAACTATTCTGTTATCCATCACCATATCATGGATTTGATCAATGATTTCTGAAGTCGTAACCTCCACAGGCCGTCCAGAACGTTCAGCGTCACTTGTGCCCATATGACCAGTCCGAACATTTTGAAACCACTTATAAACTGTTCTAATCGGAGGTGCAGAGTCATTATTATGTTTATCAAGCTTCTCTTTAGTCTCCTGAGGCGTTTTGCCTTTCATAAAGTAATGTTTAATCACCACACGAAATTCTTTATCGTCCATTTCTTGAAAATCACTTGACTTCCTTGATTCACACGAATGCTAAACACAAAGAAATAGACCAATATGGCTGAAACTTGGTGTGCGTTAATTCAAAAGATACTACTAAATAAACATTACCTCGATATGCACCGTTGGTGCCATCTCTCGGACTTTGCACGGACTTTTCAAACACCCTCATATTGTAAAATTCTACTTTGTGGCTTAAAGGCTGTAAGAATCTATAGAAAGTTTTTTCTGTCTTTACAGAACTGGAGTTGTGCTTTTATAGCTCCTTTTTCTTTAATTTTTCTCTACAATTTTTACCATCGGCATTTAAACGCTAATTTTATTGGAAGTATTTCTACAAGACTTTTCTTTCTCGGTTTTTCTATTTAACATAGGCTCAAATATCATGACTTTTTCTAAATACCTTAATTAATTTACTTGATACTGCTCTGATCAACTACCCCAAAATATCAGAAGCTATTTGATGCCAAAATCAAAATTAAGCCGAATGCAAAATATTTGTTATGTACTAATTTGTGCTGTAACCGCTATTAGAATTTATAAATGATTTTTCATCTTTACTGAGCCATGATTGTGCTATTATAGCTCACCTTGTTTAAAAATCTTCTACACAATTCGTACAATCAGCTTGTTGTATGACAATAACTTAATTGGTAGTTTCACAAGGCTCTACTTTTTCGCCTTTACTGTTTAACATAGGCTTTGATATGTGAAATCTTGATTTAATTTTTTTTTTAATTTTTACTTTGCGATACTTCTACTACTTTGATAAACTCCACCATATTGTCAAAAAATTAAAGATAGGGCACTAAACTTCAAAATTGCTGTTGTCATATATAATTTTATTATTCCTTTATAAACTAAAATTGATTACTTGCGCATAACCATTGATCAAAAATATGCGTTCAAAGCCACACTGTTGCAATCCAAACCAAAATCAAGCCAAGAAAAAAATAATAAATTATAAAATCTAAATTGTGCGATAAGCGCTGTTGAAATCTACTATATTATTATGTCTACCAAAGAATTCTTTCTATTTAAAACAAAATACATCCTAAAAAGCTCTTTCGTTTAAAATACCTCTAGTATACCCCTTGAACAGAGGTATCTATATTGGTACAAAGAAATTCGATCGATAGCGTTTCAGCAAATCACTATTTACAATTGATGAGATTCTCAAAATGGACGAATTTATAAGTAATTTGTATTTAAGAAAATAGTATAAATTAAGGCAGTAAATGAATTTTATAAATAGATATTCAAATGAAATAAACAATAATAGAGTTACTAAGAAGTATGGGTCAATTTAAGACAATCAAAATTTGATATATGAAAATATGAACGTAACATGTATTTCAACTGTAAATAATTTTTACGCTGTCGATAACTCCACTGGATTTTTTTGGATTTCATCAGCTTAGCAGAGCTAAAGACAGGGACATGTTTTTTTTATAACATGAGAGGTCATCTTTGTAGCAGGGTAATGTTGGGCTACTACCAACTAAAACCACTCATCCGAGATAGGTAGAAATGATATAGTATTTCGGAATGAAGAATTTTCCTCTATTTTACTATAAAAATTTGCAACGAGGTCTTTAATAAATCACAAGACACGGGGAATTTTAGTGCCTCGATGAAATTGGGTATTTCGCAAGCAAAGACGAACATTACACACATCCAAGAGGTTAAACTAGATTTCCGCTATTTGTAAGGGTCGATCAATAGAAGCTTCATAGATCAGCTGCAACCTAACCATAATTGAACAAATAGCTTCACTCTATTTTTGACTTATAAGTTAGATCTTACATTGATGATTGACCACAACTTAACAATCAAAGCTATGGTTTTTTGATCCGCTAAACGTCCAATTTTGTTCAGCTGAAATTCTTATTGAAAATTATTTCAATTGCAAATAATAATCCTCCGAAAGGGCATTGATAGGGAATTAGTCATTCTTCTCTTTAATTTTATTTTTCTGAAATGAATGGAAACGCTTTTATCAAGATTAATTTCAATTCGCCATTTGGATATAAAAATATAATTTTACTATTGAGTTTAATTCAGAAATTCATAATGAAAGTTTTAGTATTAAGATGATACCTTCTATCTTAAGTATGGTACTAAATTTCTTAACTGAAAATATAAATGAAGGCAACAATAAAATCGTAAAAACATTAAATTTTCACTTAAGAAAATTCTTTTTACTTTGTATAACTGATTTTCAGCGTTTTATTTATTAAACCAAACCATAACTTTTTTTAAACCTTTTGGCTTCCGTTCAGATATTACATTATAACATGCTTTTATATTCAATTATATAAAATAATTTATTTTATATATTATTCTAGATTTGTCCAAATAGTTTTTGTGATTTTTGATAATTTCTAAAATAATATGTTAAAATCAGTAAACATAATTATAATTAGTTTAAAATTCTATATTATGAATACAGATTTTTCAATAAATTAAATATATTACTATACATTAATACCATTCGCAATTTTATAGGCTTGATTATAAGTAAAAAACAGTACTCTTTATATAACTTATACAATTTAAAATTAATTAATTATAATTATCAACCTTATATATAAAGTTTTTATTTGTCTATGTAAACATTGTTTATATAAATATAAAAGCTTCGACCAATAGATTTCTTTGCGGAATAATCTGTATAGATTTATTCGCACGATGATTGCGGTAGCGTAATGAGCACAGGTTTGGAAGCAATAATGGGGGTTATTGGCAAGTGAAGGGTAGAAACAGACTGACGACGATAACGTTGAAGGGCTTTGTGCAGTTCACGTCAGTGTTACAATGCCCCGCACTATCGTAAAATCGACAGCCCTATTTCAAATAATTGGCTGCCAATGCACAACACAATGCTTACACTAACTTTGCATTCTGTTTCTGGTCAATTATACTTCGGGAACGGACTAGAAAAATTCAATTTTATTTAACGGGCGAGTTGATATAATTAGGTTTGATTGTCTGCCGGTGAAGCCATTTCCATTCCGAAATTTTCGATAGCGTATAATGTTTCAGCCATATGACAGAGAAAGAAAACTTGTGAAAATTGTGCATGTATATGTATGCTACATAATAATAGTTTCTATAACATACTTTAATTATTTAAAAACCAAAGGAAAAAATTCAATTATTTTGAAAATATTTCACGTAATGATAAATTACTTTGCTTAAAATGTATAAATATTGAGGTAAAAGGAATTGAATTCAAAACATAGTTATAAATTACAAATGGATGATAAATAATATTATAAATTTTTACAAGTCCTCAGAACTAATTTTTGTAGCTTATAACAAAATGTTAATTTAAATAGAAGCTAAAATGAAATCTCAAACAAAGACAAGAGCATGCAATATAATATAACCCATAAATGTATTGTTATTGGTAATTTGATTAATGTAGTTTTTAATGAAATTTTTAAATACTATTTTTTTTTTGTTTATATAAATATTTATCTTAAATATCTTGTTTGTAATATTATATATTAGAGGCAAAAACATAATACTTATTTTAAAAAAATGATTAAGGTATATTTCATAATTAATTGTAAAGATTGCAGCAGTTCTGCTACAAAAAGGTGTAATATTTTCAGTTTATTAAAGTCAAACATAATACTTGATTAAATTAATTAAATTTAAATTCCGAAATTCATACACATTTCATCAAACATATCAATTTATGCCTTGAAATTATTTTCTTCAAGAATGAAAGCATAGACTTTCACAAAGTATTTAAAAGAAATTTTTTACTTTTTATTCTGTCTAGCTTCGTCTTATTTGGATATTATCAAAGAACTATTTGATACTAGCAAAATGTTTAATTCCTAGCTAATTTCGTAAATGAGATGTATCACAAAGTATCATTTTCAAGATTTTCGCAAAGAATTTTACTATCCCTTAATAATTATAGCCCAATAGCACTTCTGTTAGTATTGGAAAAATGTTTTAAAATGTATTAAGAATTGCTTAAACAATGAAGTAGTAATCAACATAAGTTTTTGTTTCATGCTAAATAGATCCACAGTATCCTTTTATCAAATTGATAAAAATATCGTTTAAAATGTAAAATAACAGCAGAGCTTTGAATCTATTAAAGCAAAGTATGCCATACAACTTGGCCAAAAGTTTACTCCTTATTTAATCTGACAATTCCTGAAAGACCGCTTTCTAATTATCATAATTAAATACTTATAAAGCCATAGATGAAACCCAAGCTCTATCTCAAGGATCAATGCACTTCCGTAGGATAAGAAATATTCTTGCCACGATATTCACCTCTAAAATTCTGATTTTCTGAGCAGCACTGCTTATTTTTGCTATTTTTGGATGACAGTTGACTAATAGTACAAGACAAAAATCTACATGAAACTGTCCATAAACTAGAAAATCTTATTAATAAAATAAACTTATGGTTTAAAAAGTAATTCGCTAATGTGAGAAAATGACCGTACCTCCGATTTCATAAACCCAGAATACTACCGTCTAATAGTTTTAATTATTTCGGAATATTGTTTAAAATTAATTATATTTTGCTCAAGATAAATAAAAATGTTATCAAGAGTGCTAATTATTTCAGAAGTTCATCTTATTCTATTTTTCACATCTTTTTTTATTTGTCAAATCTAAGTTACGTTTTCGTTCACAAAGCCGTAAAAAAACATCTAAATAATTATCTTAACAACCGCTCTAAAATCATGTATCAATTAACGTAAATCCCTGAAGTCCATTTAAGATTACCACAGCTGTTCGAAAAATTTACCTGCAACATAAAATATTAGAAATAGAATTAAATAACAAGCCTTTAGATTTCTGCAAAACCGGTCTTAGAAGGACACAAAAAGAATTTTACCATTGAAACATTGTTTAGTTACTTATAACAATTATTGAATTTGAACTTCTTTATAATGTAGATATAATAAGCGTAATAAAAAAATATAGTAAATATATTTAGTTTAGTTTAGAACATTTCACTCGATTGCATATTTAGAAGCTTGTTAACTAAAGTTCAATAAATTGTTTATGTTATATTCTATAATGTTAATATTAATTGTAACTTATTTATATTCTTCCAATTCAAATTTAAATCTTCTTATAAATTTTCCATGTTATTGGAGATGTATATTTTCTGTTGGGAAATAAATTCTTATTAATATTAATATTAAATGTTATTACTATAGGGTAATTATACTAAAATAATTATTTTCTACACCAAGGTTCTCTCCTTCATTAATATAATCTCAATATCTACCATTCTAACTCAAAATATTTTAACAAATTCTCCTATTTGTTCTTTTACACTGAAGATACTGCTTAAATTATCCACGCTCCCACATATTCTAAAGACCTCAATACCTTTCAGGACATGATAGATACAATATACACCTGCTTTGCTAAAAGCGTATTTCTACCAATCCTAACAAATGTCTCCTACTTTCCTTTCACTAGCTTAAAAATATCTATATATGGCAAAAATATATAAGCCTAAACAACGCAAATAATCTAGTTATAGTAGGAAGGTCACCCGGAAAGTAGATCCCGTTTGAGAATATAAAAAACAAAATCTTGATATTAACAAAAATTAACCTTTTATTTGTAAAGAACATACCTTAAATTACTTCTCTAAAGAGGCACCTCGTAAACTAAAGCATTTGTCGTAAAGTATGAAGCGTTTTTATATCCCAGCTTCATATTTCTCCGCCATCAGTGTATTGAGATACGTAATCACAGCTTTTTTCAGTTCTTTATCTATCAGTATTCATGTGTCTAATGAAACCACTGTGTGGCAAAACATGTTGCAGTGTTCAACAATAAATGTGAAACCGTGTAGTTTTATTTTAATGTTATGGAGTTCCATTAAGTATCCGCCTTCAAGTTATTTATTTCTTTCAAATTTCTTTCCTGTCAAAAAATGTATTATTATTGTAGGCTGAATTGTTAAATGTTTCCAAATAACGTCATTGGATAATATACATCGTCCTCTATTTTGAATCGCCCATCGTAATTTCTTGAATGTTTTACAATGCACACCGGTATTAATAGTGCCTTCAATGGTCCCAAAAAATGGTCTCCGTGACTTTCCGTATTTACATTACCGTTTTGAATGTTTAGAGTTTGTTCGTTGAATAACCGCGGTACTACTTCATTGATTGTCTTTTACTCTCAGACGTTTCAAAGCAACATATATTTTATCACTAGGAACTGTAGGAGTAAAGAAAGTGTCTTCTATAAGAAAATAACATTCCAAAAAAACGTTAGTGCTGCGACCATGCGCGTTGCTTTGTGTTCATCACTTTATCAGTAAGGATGTGGAGGACCCAACTTGCATAAATTTTCGAATAATGCAGGTGGTCTTCAACAATTTCATGACTAAATATTTACAGAATATTGCAGAACAGTTCACGGACCTCATATTAATGAATTAATTAATTGAACTTACCAGTTCGTCCCTAATAAATGCTTGTCATAACATTTTCTCAATATCCATCCTTCAATTGACGACGAATGTCGTAAGCTGCACATTTTTGCATTTAGAAATCTAATTACAGCCCTAGCTTCACTACTGATGGCGTTCTTTATTTTCTTAAACATTGTTACTACTTACGTAAATAGCACAGTCAATACAGTGAATCGTAAGTTTGCACGTAGATAGCTGAAATTTAACTGAAGATGGTAGCATATATCTAACAGCTACTATATTCGTTAGCGCTTCGCACGGTGCAAACGGTTACTACTTTCCGAACATCCCTGATATTTGATACCGAACTAAAGTTTAAAAAGTACTCTACTACCATTAGAACAAAAGTTTAAAAAGAATGACACATTTCAGAGGAATAACCTACAAAAGGATATGGATTTATAAGCTATAAGAGTAAATACATAAATAAATAATCATCTTTATTCATATTAAAATATATACAGTTAACATACATACATACTTAGAATGTATATGGTTCAATTTTTAGGAGCCCCATTAGTCGACTTTTGAAAGAATTAAATTGGTCTTTATTTTTAAGTCATTGAGCAAAAAATAATACAATTATATGCTACTGTATTCTGAACCTTTTTCTCTAAATGGGTGTATTTGTGAATTGGATATGCAAAATTGATTTTATGTCGTTTATTATGATCATGTAAGTTTTTGCTGTTACTGAAAAAATGATTTTGCTCCCAAACAAATAACAAATATTCAAGAATATATATGGCAAATATTGTGAGAAGACCATTTGCATAAAAAAGTGTTTTACAAGATACTGTTGGTTTGAGACTGTAAGAAACGAAAATTTTATTAATCTGTATCGAGTTTCCCCTATGTATTACATCATATCCAATGCGGCTTTCAATTTTGGCAAAATGGGTTATTTTTAAGATCAAAATAGACACACTTTCTTAGTGAACGGAGCATGAAGCAAGATTTATTTAATTTATATGAAATATGCATTATATGGTCATTCCATCTTAGATTGTCATCAATGACTATACCCACAAAGTTTGCAGAACGTGTAACTCGTAATTTATAAACACCGATATGTAACACATTTGGTTCAGTAATTGGTTATTTTTTCTTAAACAAAATACAATTTCTTTTGCCTTTATTTACAATAGAACCGTTATACTCTAACCAATTAGATTAATAATTTTTAATTAATATTGTTGTTAAGTGTAAGTAAATCATTTATAAATATGTGAAACAATAATATTCAAAAATACTTTCCTGTGGTATGCCTATCTTTATATCCAAAACTGTTGACTGTGTCACAAGACCTTCATCTTGCTTTATCTCCACAATTTGTTTACTATCAGTTAATTAAGATTCAATTCAATTTTGACAATAAAATTTCGTGATAAATGCAATAAAAAGCTTTGGATAAGTCAAGTAATACACCGCATGTTAATTGGTTTTCTTGATTTCGATGTTTTTAATTAGCCTCTTTACTCTTTTGAACCCAGGGTTTATACGTACTCCTCGCGGCCACGTAACTGCTTCATTGAGAACTCCAACTTTGAATGACGAATATTCTGAAGGCTTTCTTGATTCCATCTTCTCACATTAGAATTTTTCAAATTTTTATTGGATAATAGAATTTTAAACTCCTCTACTGTGGTGTCTGGATAAAAACAAGTCCAGTGTAACAGAATTTTGTAGCTAACCATAGGTTCATCCGAGATTCCATCGGCTAAGTTCTTTGTCGTTACTGCTTCTTGCAGCTTACTGTTTGGAAACCATTATCGTAGGGGTCCGGGCGCTTGGTGTTTATTATTATTTTTTCAAGAGCCGTTAAACCAGCTTTATTTTTAATATCTTATTTTTGTTTTGATTCGGACCGTTGTTTTTATGCCGACTGATTTGGTGCGAAACTTGTGGTTATAACTTCTTATTTGTAGAAGAAGCAGCAACATCGACACTCCTTTGTATTGGCGAATTCTCTTTAGCGTGAATGATAATTTCCTTATTTACTAAATTATCTGCTTTTAAGATTATAACATCCTTTTCGAGATTATTTATTAACTTGAATAATTCTGATATTTTACACACACGCACATCTATAAAACTATTTATTGCCCTTTACTCGACTATTTGACTATCCTGTTTTACAAACCGCACCAAGTAACTTCACATAACCTTCAAGAGGCAGAAAGATTACTTCTTAGTTTACAATCCAGGCTTTTACTTCGTTATACATTATTAATTATAAATTAAACACAATTTTTACTTTATATATCTTACTTTGTATAATCTGTATACAAGCAAAGCTATCCTCATTTTAAATGAATTTGCCCAAAATCCTACCCACTTCTACATCTTAGATACCATATGTTTTCCCAGAAACAAAAAAAATAACCCTAAAGGCAAATTCCCTTCCACAACACTACGCAAATTAATTTTATTTTTTCTTAATTTTAATCAAGAGCTAATGTAAGACGTAAACTATACAAAATCTGTTAGCAGCCATAACGTATCAAATAATGCTAGGAAATTTATGCAGAATAGTCATTTGGCAAATGTACTCCGGATTTGTAATTGTATAATCATTATTTATGTTATCTATCCATTTGTGAATAAAGATGTACATATAGCATAATTTATAACTTAAAATAGTGAGAAACCCATTATTTGGTAGAATAAGACGTTCTAAATAAAACCTATTGGTTTTGAAAATTAAATAAAAATATAATAAAATCTAAAATAAGCTAAATAATTGAAATGAGGAGTGACAAAAAGACACATTAAATAATACTTTTTCAATATTGTACATCTGAGAATAGATCGGAAGAAACAACGTTAAATTTAAATCTAATATAGAAAATAATCTGACTTATTTATTCAGCCTTTTTATACATTATTATTGTGATAACATTAAGATAACATTAACCTATCTATCTAAGAAAAAATCTAAGAAATAAATTCACTTAATCATATTTAATTTTTGTAATAAAATCCTAATCTCAAACTATAAATTAAATGGATATGTATTAGTTATTCGATAAAACAAACAGATTATGAGTTAAACGGCCAGTTAATAGGGATCTAATGCAATATTAAGACAGTAGATGGCATCTTTATTGTAGTAGTAATAGTAGTAGTAGTGTTTGGACACGGACCACGTGGTCCTTCCGCAGCGTGATTTGTGTATTTGTGTTTGTGTGTAAATGAGCTTGTTACTTTAAGGGATCGCCCCCGTTACTCTAAAGCACCATTAATTGTTTCCCAATGGTGAATGGTACCGGTCACCCATCCAATTACTGACCCGAACCAACGTTGCTGCAGAACCGTAACAGTTCGGAACCGTAACCGGCGTGTATCTTTATTGTATATTTATAGTTTTTCTTTAATATAGAAAAATCAGTATAGTTTGTCTGAGTATTTCTGTGGTACCGATAATTATATTTAATTTATTAAAACTAGTATTTTATTTTAAAGTTGTAGTTTTTTAACTAACATCATTATAATCTTCATACAGCACGTAAATTTAATTTTAAATTGAACAAATTTTAAATGTTTAAATTAGTACTATTAGTTTTACTATTTTATTCACATAATTTTCATAACTTTTATTTAATTTTTATTCAAACACATTGAGCATACATATTTTAGACGAGTTTTATATTGTTTCATTAACTTGAATTTAAAATACGAATTTAGATTGAATTTAATTAAATTTAATATTAACTATTATTAACTGTCAGATTTTTAAATTTGGTTTATTTTAAAAACTACACATGTTTCGCCACATTGTGGCTTCTTCAGGTGAAGAAAATGTATTTAGTATTTATAACAAACTAAATTTGGAAATCTGACAGTGTCGTTATCTTAATATAGAAAATGAATTTTCAACGCCTAAATGCCTCCACAATCAATCAATTAATTATAATTATTTTTTTAGCAACTACAAACGTAATTCATTTTTTTTATTCTCATCGATATAGTGCAATTTATAAAACTCCAAGATTCTGTTTAGAATACATTAACCAGTTAAGGTGACATTATTATCTAAGTGTAGCATTAATTTCTCCTAATTGAGTGGATAAACCACCGATAATTAAAGGGACCTGTCAACACCGACAATTAGCAATAGTAATGTAGACACATTAAATATTGTTTCACTGTCAACAACAGATATAAACCTATACCCCTGCCTAGATGCCCAGTGATTTGTAGATAAATGTAGGTATATACCAGTTTATATGCATGTCTGTAAAGTGATTTTTATTGAACGACTCTTAGTTCACAAACCACGAGATTGAAGTGAACAATATTGGTTGAAAACGACTTTGATCCCTAACGCGGTTCACACAAACTTTAATCTTAAATATAAAAGTGTATATTATAAAATATATAGTTAGGTAACTATTATTTAGCATTATTATTCAATATTCAGTAATCTATATAGTCAATTCAGATATTTACGACTATTCAATTACAATATAAAACTTTAATTTAATTTAATTTACAGTGTCAATTTCAAGCGAAGCCTACTAACCGCTTCGGCATATTTCATACAATTATGAATTCCGCAAGAAAGGCCTCCCGAGATGCCTGAAACTTTTAAATAAGGCGCAAATTCAATTCCTCGCACATTTCTTTATTCGTATTGTTGGATTTGTATTATTTGTTAATGCCCGTTCACCGCTAGGAAATGCATTTTACGCGTCCCGGCTCGCCGACTTGCAATTTGCAATGTGAATAAAGAAAATCTTCAGCTGCAGTTTGCACAGCTCATACATAAAATGGACGTTAAATTTTATTAAGGCCAAACCGAGCATAAGTAATTTCCCTTTACCGCACACATACATACTGTTAAAGATTAAACTGCGTTCCCTAATACAGTCGGATAACGCTGCTTCTCGTGAACCAAGGCGTAAAATTGTTTTCGATGCGAAACGAGTTGTCCACTTGTATTATTTAATAGAATTGGATAGGGATATTCTAGTGTTTGTATTTTAATTACTTAGAATAGTAACAAGCATATTTTATATTTGTTTTAATGAAATAGTTAAATCTCTAAATGACATAGCATATTTTCCCTTACCGTTAAGTGACATACACATAAATTAAGGCAAGGAATGGCAAGCATTTTGTTGGAAGACACGATGAAAAATGCTGTTGTTTTGGGAGTGCTTTACTACGAGGAGTCGTTGTTTTAACTATTAGCTGGTAGTTTTTACATTATATATAGTGCAAAACATTAGGGCAGAAATTCTCACAGAAATTAATTTTTCTTATTATTAATACCTCACTAGAAAATCAATATTTAATTTACTTATGAAAATTTTATTCCTGTAAATCCAAAGATTTTATACCTTATGCGTGACTCTATTGAACTATGATAAGCTATTTAATAATTTTATTAAGTACAATATTTCTTACATTACGTCAAATTCTTTGGTAATTTATTTCCAATAAAATTAGACCCAATATACCTCTTGATTTGTTGGGAGCTGTTCTTATATAATTGGCAGCTTCTTATTTTAATATTCAATTTTCAGTAATAGAGATAAAATTATACTTTACATCCAGTAAAAATGCACCTAATTCATCAATTTTATTGCAACTTTTTTTTTGCAACAGTTTTAAGTTATTTGCTGTTTCATCTGAATGTTCACTAACAGACTGGTCTATCTCTGCAATGCTGTTTGAATGAACGTTGACTTAAAACAGGAGGATTATTCTTGACTCCTTGACTTTAGAGGTTCACATCTTCAAAGCTACAGTTAAGTTCCAATGTATAGTTGAAGAACGTTTCCTACAATAGAACCTTAGATAATAACATTACTGAGTAACATTCTTTTGAAAGTCTTCTGCAATTTACCTCATATTTTGGCCCCAGGAATCGGTGGTCTAGCCATTTCCCCACATTAACGGAACATCCTGTATTTTCGGCAACTTTAACTTATAAACGTGTTATTGTAAATATAAAAGTCAAATATAATAATTTGGTAAAATTAGCTTGGAAATAAATACTATCTTAAACAAACATCACACTAATGTAGCTTTAAAACCCGTCTGCAATATCAATAATACGATTTTTAGCCCCATAACTAAAACGTTTACTTTCAAGAATATACAAGTTAAAGTGTGAAATTTGCAAGAAAGTGTACAAAGGTCGGAAATTCAAAACCAGACTCGAGGAACATTTGCACTCATCATTAAACAATCCGATAAATCATCATTTGCCAAACACTCTTTTACTGAAGATGTATTTTCAGTTTTACATGTTTCCGTTAAAGGCCTTAATAGTTATTTACGTATTAAGGATTGTTAGGATAACCGTAACAACCAAGGTAGGATGCGACCGTTAAGAGCTCTTAACAGTCCTGTGACTTGGTCCGAACGTTCGAAATCGGTTCATTTCAGAACCATACAAATTTACAAATTTGCAACTCTTACAATGAACAAAAATAATCTTCGTGAAATTATCCCCATCAACATAATCAGCTTCTAAGGGGAGGACACCTTACAGTTATTGTTTTCGGTATATCACGCGTGATATCGTGATATATAAATTATTTTCATAAAATTTTGATGAACTCCCCGCCATATTTTTGAAGTGTTTACTTTTGTGTGTTTAAGGTATTACTAATCTAGTTCATCATCCAGAAGGTGTAAAAAATGAAACACTTACGAATTAACAGCGAAGTAATTAATTGCTCTATCTCTGATGATTTAACCAACAAATCCAACTGGTCGAAAACCGTAACTCCCATCATGGAACGAGAAGTTCCCATCATGGACTTTCTAAAGGCGGAGATATTGTTGCTGAAACAAATCATCAAGGAGAAAGAAGATAGGTACGAATTAATAAAAAAGTTAGTTGATGAAAAAGATAACATCTGTTTAAAATAACTGAAAATAGTACAGCTACGAAACAATATCAATAAATTCCGTAAATAATTAGCGGAAAGAGAAATCAAAAGTTACAACAAAGACTTCTATTAGCAGCCTGAGCTCATACCAACATAGACCGAAGAATACATCAACTAACCAAAAGGTAGTGGAACCAGTTAAAAATAAGCATGCACGGTGACAAAGATTTCTACTAACAGCCCGGTTTTAAACCAAGAAAAATCTAAAAATTTCCCAGTTAATCAAAAGGTACCGGAAGCTGTCAAACATTTAGACATTTCACAGATTCCTTGTAGAGCAACAATTAATTCACCGGGCATTCCAACCAAAACCCATTCGCTATATACGAATAAAGTAGCGGCAACACTCACTACACCTAGCAATTCCGAACATCTCGATGGAACTATGGACTGGACTGAAGTAAGAGTGAATAAAGCAAACGTACCAAACCGAAACAGTTCTAGGCACCGCTAACATGCAGAGTATCTCAGTGAGGGGAGCCGTACGCTATGCATATCTGCCCGCATATATTCTAGATCCAAGATCAATAACTGAGAAGTTATAAAAAATACTTGGCAGACCAGCATATTAAATAATTTAAATCAAAATATCCTGAAAAATATAATATAATAAAAGTTTCTTTATCAACGCACAATCCATTAGAAATAAACTCAACGAGTTTGAAGCACTAAAATATTATCAAAATTTTAGTTTGTTAGCCATTTGTGAACATTGGCTCTCTCTGGAGGAATGCGAAGTCTCGAAAATTAACAATATGCCGACTAGAGCGATAAAGTAAGCTTAGACAGAGATTGTGAATTGTCCATGGTGTACATTCCCTACTTAGCTAGCAATGTCTTTTTTATATGTATATATTGTTCTCCAAGTGGTAATTTAAATGTATTTTAAATGGGATGTAGTAATGACAGACCATATTAATTCTAGGTTTAACGACAACTACCCTAGATAATATTAACACGTAGACTTACTTACAACGTATGGGCTATACAAAACGATATATTTAAACACGCCCAAGAATAATTGCATAAATAATATATTCGCAAGTGCAATAAATCTAAAATAAAAATTGAACCTCAATCTAACCACAAAGGCGCACTATTATCATTACGTAGTAATAACGATTCTAACATTAATATAATATTGTCGAATAGACCAGCCTCTTTGGAAGGTACAATTATTTTTATAATATCATAGAAAAAGTGGACTGGAATTTTATAGGCAATCCAGCTTTTCCAATAAACAAACAATGAGAAATAAATGAGAGCTTCAAACCGAACTTGTATCTGTGATTATTTTAACAGATATTTTGTTATCATTTCAAATGAAGTATTAAATAACCTACCCACTTATGAGTCATACATATGTTTAGACCAACAATAACGTATCTTCCTCATCTACAGAAACCACCCACAATAAAGTACGTGATGCTACTGACAAATTAAAATCACGCAAAAGTGCAGATATATACGATATAACGGTAGGTCGTATAAACGTAGTAAGAGATCTAATTATTTTGCCTTTAAACAAACTAGTCAATAGCAA
This sequence comes from Ontholestes murinus, assembly GCA_963969525.1. Lineage (NCBI taxonomy): Eukaryota > Metazoa > Arthropoda > Insecta > Coleoptera > Staphylinidae > Ontholestes > Ontholestes murinus. The sequence goes on from OZ018395.1 coordinate 48,955,238, forward strand.
TATCTCGTCACGCATCTTTCCCGACGCATTTAAATATGACACTGATAATATAAACTTTCTTTCCGGTTCCATCAAGAATGTATCATAACAAGCATTACCTTTGATAATATAAACTACTATCGACCAATCTCGTTACTTCCTATCATTACCAAAGTAGTAGAAATGATATTGAATGATCAATTCGTTTAGTATCTTGATCCGTAAAAGATATTTAGCCCCCAACAATTGGTTTTAGGTGTCACAGTCAGTATGTGTTTGGGTGTGTGTGATGTGTGTGTGTCGGTGTGTGCGTGTGTGTGTGTGTGGGTGTGTGGATGTTTTTTTTATGGGAGGTAGAAAATCTTTTATAGACGGAGCGTGGGATACCCTACTAAAAACCACCTCCCCATGTCGCCCTACCACCTCGCGGAACCACCGTCAGGCATAACTTCGCGGGGGGTATACTGGCCGTTAACGGCCCTCCATGTTGGCTATTCGACCTCTTCTATGCCACGGGCTGGCCTCTCACCATCTCTCCACCGATATACTCCAGAGACAACTGCCGGATATGACGCCGCAGTATCTTACGTTCCTCATCAAAACACGGACGATGGAACAGCACGTGCTCCGCGTCCTCCGGTACAGGGTGGCAGGCGGGACATGCTTCTTTATGGTCCAGCCTGAATCGGAGTTGGTAGGTCCGAAAGCAGCTATGCCCCATCAGGAACTGGGTGAGGTAATGGTCCAACTCGCTTTGTTGCCTCGTTGCCCATGCTGCGACGTCCAGGATAAGCCGGTGAATCCACCGTCCTCTGATACATTCCAAAGTCGCTTCCATCGCTCCGTCATCGCCGTCCTAGTGTCGCCGTTGATAACGCGTCGATCCGTAGCCGGGTCGATAGACCTCCGCACGTTTCTCTGCCAGAAGGTGGATTGGCATCATGCTGGCAATCACACACACGGCGTCGTACGACGTAGTGCACCGCTACGATAAACAGAAGACATTTTCCGCATTTAGTGTGAAGTTTCCGCGGTTGCCGACCAAATCGGAACTACGTAAAGCATTACCGAGGTGATAACGATTGAGAGCAGCATCCGATGCGCCTGTCTTGGACCGCCAGTGTTAGGCATGATCCGTGACAGAGCGTTGCTCCCGCCTTCACGCTCGCGATCCGCAAGTGCACATCGAACCGGAGCCTCGCGTGAACTTGGACCCCCAGGTAGCACACTAATGGTTGCGAGAGGATCTCGCATCCCCCAACTCTCAAGGTAATGGTCTCATGCCGACAGCCTCTTCTGTAATCTGGACGACCTCCTCCAGGTGCTTCGCAACTACGACCACCGTCGTCTGCGAAACCGACAGTGGTGGCTTCCGTGGGCAGTGGCAGCCTAAGTACGCCATCATACATGATGTTCCACACCATCGGGCCAAGCACTGAGCCTTGAGGAACGACGCCTGTGATGTTAAAGGTCTTTGGTCCCGCGTCCGTGTTGTACACCAGTGGGTGTGTGTGTGTGTGTGATGTGCAAGTGTGTTCATTGTACGGCTCGGGTACGTGGGGTCGCTACTCCCAAATGGCTGTGCACGCCAACCACCCCTGCGGGAGACCAGTTTAAACCTAATGTCATCTTATCTCTAAAATATATAGCAAGTGGTTAAATATAAGAATAAAACTTCAAGTTATTTGCCAATAAAACATTGTGTCCGTCAGGGATCAGTCTTAGGTCCCGTCTTGTCCATAATTTATATATTGACATGCCACATTAAGTGCACGCCTTTAAATAAATTCAAAACAACGATTAAAGTATATATCTTGATTAATGGTTTTTATTCATGCGACGAATTATTATATTGTATTTATTTATTTTTATTTATTAATTTTGTCGTTTTAAGTATTTACATTTATATTGATATGCTTGTGGGTACTATACATGTGTGTCTGTCCCTTTAAGAAAAATTTTCTGTCAAGTTCTTAACTCGTTTACAATTTTTACTAAGTTCGTATTATTTGTTACTCTCTTAGAGATTTTAATTAAATCTACTTTTAAGATGCAGGTTTGAATGTTATAATTTTAAATACTTTAATTATTTTATATATTTAAATGTAAATTATTGATTAACTACACATTGCTACCGTCTAAAACCACTCTTCTGCGATCGCTGTTCTTGTCATTAGTCCACGACCAAAAGGTCTTTGCTATTCGCATCTTAAGCGATGGATCGCTAAGATTTGGGGAGATCCGGTCGTCCTTTGTGTAGCTCTCTTCGAAAGGAGAAGCGTCACTAGTTAAATTGTAACGGCTTTATGCTTTAGGGTGTTAATTGAGAACCAATTAGGATCATACGTGGCCTTAGAGCAAGATTTTTTTGTATACTCTAGGACACCCGGGATCTTTGTATCACGATGTATATCTGCGTACACACCATAAAAGGCAATGCATTAAGTACGCGTCTCAGAGCGACGTCTTGTGTACGCTGGAGTTCTGCTATTAACGTGGTTCCAAAATAGCCCCAAATGAACGTGGCTTAGGTAAGTTGCCCTTATAATCATATATAGCCTAAATCTGTTTATTCACAAGGAAAGTTGATCTCGTATTGATGACGGGCCACAGATTAGCCAACGAAGCTCTGGCATTTTGTATCTGATAAGTGCTCTTGTTTATCGGCTCCCCTCTGGATAGTTGGATGGGATTGGTCTTTCGATTTTTGAGGTACGGTCCGCTAAAACGTACGGAAACACTTATCAGCATTGACCTCAAGTCGCCATTGAGTCGCCCACTACTTTTAGGTATCAAAGTAAGCTTGAAAAGTTTTCCTTAAATGAACGGTGGTGACTTCTCTACTAGAGCTGTGTCATCTACGTATTGTGTACTGTACTGGTGATCTCTATTTCTATTTATGACCCCCCTCACCGTCCAGCATTTTTTCTTGTTTGTATGCGTGGTTTTGTGTGTTTTTGGAACCGGTTTCTAGGTATTCGGAGGGCGCAGTGATCATCATCTTTTCTGTTCATTGGCATTGGACGTATTTCAATTTCAATTGCTTCATGAATTGATTATGTGCTCAAATGATCTGTTTTGTTTATGGCCCGTTTGTAGGTGATATTTTGTCAATGACGACCTGGTCTCTTACTGTTTTACAACGCTTTTATGTTCTTCTATTCTTGCCGAAAATCGTCTGTTTTTTTGTCTTATGTATGGTTGGTCACAATATTTACAAAGGTATTTTGAAAATTCCTTAATTTTTGTGTGGAATATGGTAAAGTTTTTGATTTTCGTTGTAGTTGTGAAAGTTGCTGTTATTTTGTGCTTCTTAAAAATGCAAGAGATTGTATCTGTTGTATCAATTATATATGAAAGTTAGGTTCTTATCAAAGACTGTTATTCCGATTTGTTGCGCGTTTTGCTTGATATATTTTGATGTTTGTTTGTTGCTGGTTTTTATTAATTGAATCGGCAAGACGATTATTATATGTTTTCTTTCTGCATACAAAAAAATGATAAAAATATCATCTACATGGCGTAATTATACTGACGATTTATTTCGTGCAGTTCTTGTTGCTGTAGTTTTGAAAAAATTAGTTGGTTAAAACAGGAAATAATGGTTATCCAAATGCAAAAAAACAATCAACATTTTAAAAGCTAATAAAATTTAAAAAAATAATAAAAAACAAGTAAGTGAGTCATTAAAAGTTGTAAATAATAGGAGCTGTTTTATTTAATTAATAATATGGGTATTGCTGTGAAAAATAATGTAGAAAAAGAAAATGTATTTAAGCCTCCGGATGTAGACAAAGAATCTTGAAACAGTTGTAAAAAAAAAAAATATGTTCGAAAGAAACATGAGCTCTAACGGATATTATAAAGAATTAAAATGATTATTATTAAATGGAACAGTAAACAACAACGCAAAAAATGAAAAGATTGGTAATTGTTTTACGAGACCAATCTTTAAATATAAAGATTAATCAAAGTGTAAACATAATAGAGGAATCGTATTTTTGTACATGACATAAAATACAATCAATATTAGGAAGGAAAAAATAATATATAGAAAATATACTTAGGGAACACTATGTTAGATTTAGATGCACTGGATCAGTTATATATCAAATATTCTTTTAAAAATCTAAATTTATACGAACTACAAAAAGTATCTGTACTTGAACACCACTGCATGATTTTTAATCTTGTTTAACCAAGCTTATAATTATATCTCCAAAGAAATATTATTTATAACAATTAGTACACTGAAAATAACACACATACAATCAAATATAATATATGATGAGATCTGCTTAAACAAACTAGGATAAGTTTTTAATTTAAAATCCTCTAGAATTTAAGTAAATATTTTATTTTTTATATCAAGATAAAATATATTTGCTATTAGTTTAATCTGATAAAAGAGGTAATATATTTCTAAAAGAAATGTTTACTTTTTTATATAATTTGATTCTTGCTAGTGGTTTAAAATTGCGGTCACAAACCTGAGCTCGTAATGATTTAATGCAATAAAAGATATGACGGGCATTAGCATAATTATATAACGAGGAGGATGTGTTCAGAATTCCATTTCGGAATGTTTCGCAGGAAGTTGTCGCCAGTTTTAGCGTCGCGACACTGCTGACCATCCTTGTCGTCGCCGCCGTTGCGATGTCATAGTGTTCCTGGCAAGGAAACTACTAACATAGTCATTAACGGCGAGCCATCAGCATCGGTCTGGTAATTACTAAATCCTCACGAGAGTGCCCCGTGGTGCTTATTAATAACAATCCTCTACCGCCGACCGCCCCCCCCAAGCTTCCTCGTCCGAACTCCTGCTCCTCGCCGGCCCCTTATAAAGTAAAGTGCACACAAAGGCGCATCATAAACAGATGCTGACCTCGCTAATGATACGTATTCTAACTAAATCGTAATTCCGTAAACGTGCAACTTACTTACTCCCTTGGTGGTTCACCGTAAAGGTAATTGTTTTCAAGCTAGTCTTGTAATGAAATTTGCAATAAATTTACCAAGCTATAAAATCCTATTTTAATTTTGCTTTTACTCCTTATTATAATATTGTTCTGTTTTAATTAATTAATTTATAGTGTCTATAGATTAATTTGCGTAGTGTTGAGTGATTAGTAGTATTTAATCAGAGAATTAAACACAAAGTTATTATAGTCTAACATTAAATGAGTACTTTTTAACTTCATTTGTACAACTGAGACTTTATTTAGTGATTATAGTTTGGACAGCTTCATCTAATCATTTTTAAACAAGTTTGACTATAGTCACTAAATAAAGTCTTAATTGTACAAAGAAGTTAAAAAGTTTCTGTTAAAATGTTTGAGTACGTACGTAAAGAGTAATCATTATTAAAAGTTTAATAAAAAGTGTAATTATTATTGAAAGTGTTTGATTTGTGAGTTATGATGTATAACGAAATGGAAGCCTCCGCCGTTATTTAAATTTAATCAATCAATTATTCGATTTTTGTTTAAAGTTTTGTACACTTGAAACTGCCAAGAAAAACTTGAATTAATATTTATTATTCGATAGTATCATTTTTAGTATTACCGAGAAGAGAAATAATATGATTGTCTAACTTTTATTTGCTATATCAAGACAATTTTATAATATTGATTAATTTTATGTTTAAAAAAAACGCCACCCCTATAACAATAAATATATCATCTACAGCGTTTTTATGCTGAATTCAGTTTTATCAAGCAAGGAAAAAAAATAATATTGAAGCTTCAGAAACAGTCGTCCGGTGAAAATCTGCACGGTTTAAATAAGCCGTTCTGTTAGTGATGAATCGGCGAATGTCGGAGGATAAAGTGCCTTCCGCGACGGCCATAATTCACCCTCCCGCTACCACCTACCCGCCCCGGACGTAAAAAAAATATATAATATAGGAACACAAAACTTGGCAGATATTCGAGATCGCATTATACGTTTCACCCCTCTTCTCCCCCTACCGCCCGACGGCGGGTGGCATGTGACCGTGTAACATATGTTGAGATTTAAATATCCAGTGAACGTGAATAAGAGAGGAGAAGACTCCATCCGTAATGTATCTGAGAAGGGATATTTTCATATATTACCCACCCTGGAACCATCGGGTTTTACGGTTATGCACGCCCACGATCCTTTCTTATTATCAAAATTCAATATCCCATTACGTTTTTTTTATACTAAATGATAAATCATAAAACGTTTTATAACGAAAGTATGGGGATGGAGCGCGGCGGTGTCTCTGATAAGAATCTCACCCGATTCAAAGTTAATGAACTGAATTGAAATTAAAATAATTTAAATGAGATGTTCACTCTGGCAAATCAGTTGCTGATATCTATTAAATTTACTTGACTACAATAAAGAAATCTTTTTTACTAAAACATAATATTCGAATACTTTTAAATAAGGTAAGTTCAATAAATTTAGATCTTTAAAAAATATTTTTCTTTATTTCTATTTTAATGTATATTGTAATATTTAATACATTTAAAACTTTGCATATAATATAATTTCATTTATTATTCCTTAAACTGTTGTGTTACAAACCATTTATTCTATTAAATCTTGCATTTATAATTTCTCATACTATTGGGTTACACATCTTTTGATCTATCAAATTCTAAGCACCCTCAGCAAATCTGCGCTTTAAATCCTTCTAATTTTATACATTTTTTATTATATTTCAATGTCAATGAGTGTAAATATAACACCCAACTGCGTGTATTTGTCAAGTGTGAGATTAGGCTTACATTTGTTTGTATTTTCAAGAATGTATTCCTAACTTGTTTTATTCTACTTAGAATTTCACTTGCAATTTTGCAATTCCTTGTACTTAAATAACTATATTAATCCTACCGAACATGATTTTTATTTTCCATTCATTTTTGTTTCGCTCGTTGTTTTAGATTACATTGTTGTTTAATCGTAACGTAACGTAACCGTGCTTTTAATAAATCATTTTCATTTAGCTTAATTTCTTATTTATTTTATATAGCATTTTGAATTTTACTTCTATGCATTGGTTACATCATGAAAAGGATGGTACATAGTTCTTAAATATCTTCTTTAATCGATACGTTATATATTCAACTACTTTAAGTGTAGCATTTTATTTAATTAATCTTTATTTTCTCATTATTATTTCCTCATTATTTACTCCAACAAAAAAAACAAATAAATACATTTCACGACAGGACTGAAAATTTAAAAAAATATTAAACATTTTTGTACAGCATACCTAAAGTCTTCAAAACATGAATCCTAAAGCAACAATACATTATTGCCAACAATTTTTTAATTAGTCATAGGCTTTTTGGAAGTATTTCAGCGCGAGGCTATTAAATGACCTCGTAACAGCTGCCTGAACCTTTGATATGGTGTTGATATGTCGAACTTCGGCAGCGAAAAGCGACGTGCAAGAGGGCAAATCGTCATGGTAAATAACCTAATCATCTTTAATGTCTGGACAAAGACAGTTGATTCCACACTCACCTAGACCTCGCACATTTGAAAAATTTAACGTAAATCGGAAATATCATTTATGGGACCTGAACCTGTCTTGGGCATAACAAAAAAGGGCGAGCCTCTTTGAAGTCAGAAACAAACACAAGGAATCTAACAGACCAGGCCTTAATCACAGTAAAGCCATCACAAGAGGGCCCAATTCTAACCAAGCTGCAGGACTACCGGCACTGAGTAGGGCACAGCTGAAGAAAACTATAAGACTGCTAATAGGCCACATGCATGTTAAAGAACACCTAAGTAAAATCGGTCTACACAACGGGTACACCAGCTGTCGGTTATATAATATGGCAAAAGACAGCTCACATTTGGTAACAGAAAGATGGTACCAAATGATTTCTACATGCAACCCCTGAAGGACCTCTACAAGTTATTGCAAGTACAATCAGCCACCTGGGCTGCAGTGCATCCGGATCTGTAAATAAGACGGCCTCCAGAGGAAAAAATGAACACGTTGGACTTGATCCTTCAAATAACGAAGCATTTCAGCGTAAAACTGGCCTGTGACACTTTGGCCAGAAGGAACTAACTCTGTCTATATGAGTCTTTTAGCGTCGAAACAAAATGCATGCTTTTCACGCCTGACTTGCTCATTCAAGCTCTCTTGGGCTTTGAAGATAAGGATATATGCCACTTTGGAATTTGATATTTCGTTTCAGGATAACGATAGTATATCCAGGTCTCATCACCAGTAAGCATGTGCAAACATTTGGCACAAACTTTTCCCATCTGTAAATTATCTGTCACTATTTTGTATTCCGCAGTCTGATCCAATTTCAGTTCATCGGCAATCAATCTAACACTAAGAAGACAGTCCATGTTCAATAGTTTCCGCTCTTTCACCATATTTTTCTCAGTTCGGCTTGCTGAAGTTTTCCCACCTTGATTATCGCTTCCATCGTCCTCGCCGCTGTTTTCGAACCAAACAAAAACAGTTACATGTGACATGGCTTCTTTTGAGTAGGCATACGAGAAATATCTGTCACGGTTTTTCCAGTTTTCACTTCACAGAATAACGCTGCATCTACCACACAAGCAGTTTTCGATTGGGGTCAATGATACCCTGTTACTCTACTAGCAAATTTAACGTCTCGTGTGTCCGAGAGAGGTTGAACGGGTATGCGCCGCGTCTTTACTTGATACTTTGTGAATCAACCCTGTATAACTTACATTATGTTCTAAATAACTTGTGGAGCATATTGTATGTCACGAATTTCTTATTCTTTTAAAATCTTTTCAGATTGATATCAATCTTTTGACGTTATGTTTATTATTTGGAATTACGCTAAAATTATATAACTTATAACGAGCCATTGATGCACATACCTGATGGCACCCAGCACACAGTTAGAAGGCTTGCCGAATTCTTTTTATTTAATAATTTAAAAATACGAAAATATTTCAAATTACTTGTTAAAAAAACTACTTCTCTGGCTAATATCTCGACAGACATTGAAATAGCACTTTTTATTTAAATTTATTTATTGCGTCGCAAAAGTATTGCAATTTACATTTAAACTAGTTCTAATGCCGAATTCATTGGTCAACATCGTGCTGACCAGAGAGATCTGGTCTTTTTGTGGAATGATTAACGATATCATGCCGATGCCGTTGCTCCGTGCCAGCTCGTTACTCTTGATCACCTTCTTGGTTTCCATTTTTCCACGTTGCGATCGACTGAGATCTTCTCATCCGAAATTTTTTAGAATTTCAGGATTAATTAACGACACCCAGAAACGTTTGCCCGTAGTAAAATTCTTTTCCAAATTACAGTTAAATTGTTTTTAATTCTTTTGTCATATATATCCTAGACTTATTGGTAGTTTATAGATGTAGGGTCTTTTAGTTGTCTGCAAATATTTGTCTTGAAATATTAATAAAATAAATCAGACAATTGTATTGTCGGGAAACTCTATGTCAGCGAATTTCATTAAATCTTCAGTCATATTTGGTTTTTGACATCTTTATTTTTAAAAGACTAGTGGTTTAAGCAATTGTCTTTATTAATGTAAGGGGGCGCGTATTTTATACTGCATAAGGCAGTTATTAGCTTTCGCATTGTTGCCTAAAAAGTGAATCAAACCCAATAATAATGAAAAAAAAGCTTAAAGATTGAATAAAAACCCGTCAACATTGCTTCTTAACATAGACGTGCTAGAAAGTGGATTTTACGAGTTATCAACAAACTTATTTTGAAGACAAATTCTACTCATTGGATGTAGTTAATGTATAAATCAATAACAAATCTGACACCTGCAAATTATTATTATAGATATTACACATTAAATGATTCATAAATATTTATCTAACGCAAATTTACAAATGTTCGAGTATCCAAAGGGACAAGAAAGACCAAATTAATGGATATTGAATAGCAACTCTTAACTTTATTTACTTGGAAAATTAAAATATACTATCATAAAATAAGTTTTATTTATTTTGCGAACGTTATTTCTGTGATTGATAACAATACCTGGAATAGGAAGACGGCTGCACAACTACTTGCCTAACTTTCATATTAAAATGCATAATGTGGGTATTCTGTTTCATAAAATATTTCGAAGATTGAATCAAAACCCTTCAGAAGTGACTAATAATATCTGAAATTCCTAAAAAAAGGGGACGTTCTCGACTAACAAATATGTCAAGAATGCAAACTCCAGTCTCTCTCTGTAATTGACGCTAGCCTAATGTGAAATAATAATAATAATTGTCTTTATTATATAAAAAATTACAGAAAAACATTTAACTCCTTTTATACTACTTTTTATTTTTTTACACAATACTTCGTGACCAGTTTCAATTACACACTAATCATTATCAAACGGAGTGAAATTGTGTAAAAAAATAAAACGTAAAAAAAAAGTTTAACGTTTTTCTGTTATTCATTGAAAATTTACTACAAAGTGAACGCTTGAAGCAGGAGAGTATGTCAATCAATTTTTCATATGATACCATTTGTATACTACCCAGAGCGTTTTTGAGTGTTTGGAATGCCTGTATAAATTATAATCCTCTTTTGAAGTACTTGATTTTGTAAAGAGTAAACGATACAAGTTTGGCACTTTTTTCATTTATTTTATTAATTGCTAGAAAAAAAAGTGAAAAAAGTGCCAACTTTGTGTCGTTTAGTCATATTAACATTTTCACGTACTCGAACAATCCAATTAATACTTGATTTTGTGTTACGAAGAAATTTAATGCAAAATAAGTTGACATTTTCGCGTGATTTTGCATGTAGCCTACCTTCTACTTTTATCAAGAATTTGCTACTTCTTAAATTGTTAAATAAATTGTAATGGATTATAATTTTATTGAATATTTAAACTTCTTCATGGAAAAATAAATTTCCTGTAAAAGTAATGTGACTAACGACCAGAAAGTTTTAGTTTTATTCTTTAGCTGTAATTAACGCTTACATAGCATAAGATCTTATACAAATGGTGTTACAGAGAAGAGTGCATTTAACATTAAAAGGGGAGATGAAAGGGAAGAAAATTTCTCGAAGGTTAAACATGAACTGCATTGTCTAAGAAACATGTAGCTTAACTTCCTAAAAAGAAATATTTTCGAACTTTCCTAAGAAATATATTTTATTCCTTAGTTGCAAATAACATTAATTGAATGAGAGATTATGGTAATTACAGATTGTGTTGCAGAAAACTGTGTGCTTTTCAATTTTTGTTTAATCTTTAAATACGCTGCCCTTTGCTATATCTTTAGAAGTAGAAAACCAACGGTTTAACAACGCAGTGAATGATGGCGAATTCTCGGACTACGTGGTCATAAATAGTAACTTCAACAATGCTTTTAACATAGATTGCTTGCTCGTTGATGTGTTTATTTCAAATACAACAGCTTTAAAAAAGAAGGTTAACGAGCATCTACCAAACTTGCCTAGTAGATAATTCTTAACATTGGGCTACACTAAACCTTTGGTTGCTGACAGATTTAATTTAAATTTTTGATTGTAGAGGCTTTCATTTTGTGATACATATTTTATAACTTTAAATAAAATAAAATAAACTTTGTTTATATCACACACTTTATTATTTCAGTGACTATAGTTTCGACACAATTCAGCTGGTCATTATCAAACTAATACTTAAAATTACATTTGTTGCAAAATTTATATTATTTTACGGCATTAAACAGAGAGGTATATATCAGGTCGGTCTGGTCGTTGATGAGTGGGATGTCCGGATTACCTTTTACTTTGAAAATTTCCAGTGCCTCTAATAAATCCATTTTTAATCCCTTTTCGGCAAAGTGGATTACCTGGATTATGAAATGTTGATTTGTCATTTGCGTTGTTATATGAACTCAGATGTTCTTTTAATCTAGTGTTAAAATTTCGACCAGACTGTCCGATATATACTCCTTTACAGCTACATGTTAATTTATAAATGCCTGATTTTTCCAACTTATTTATGGGGGTTTTACTATTAAATATTATATTACATATTTTGGTTGGGGGTTTTAAAGCTACGCTAATGTTAAGTTTTTTAAGAATGTTTTTAATTTTGTTTGATATTTCTCCGAAAAAAGTCAGTGATTTAAATATTTGATCCTCATTTTTAGTATTGGCATATATGTATTTTTAACTACATTAAGTTGTTGCTTATTATTAAGTTTATCTATTATGTTTTTATCGTATCCATTATTGGTTGCTAGTGTTTTTATTATTTCCATTTCTTTTTTGTAAAAATACGTAAAATATTCCTCCATTGTATAAGGTTCTATATTTAATAACAGTGAATTTAGTTCTTTTTTAAATTTGTGTTCTTGATTTATATTCTTGTAGGATGCTGTTAGCTCATTAAAAATTATCATTATAGCATAATGTGGAGTTTTTTCAAATAATGATAAAATATGCTTCGGATATATGTAACTAATATTTGTGTTACGGGTATTATGGACATTTGTATTTATGTATTTTATAAAATCTTGCCTATATTGAAAAATAAATAATAAACATTCATAAATATACAAAGCAATTATTGTCAACAAATTATTGGATCTAAATAGTCTCCGAAACGATTCACTGTAACCAATGCCAAAAATTATTCTAATTGCGGCTTTCTGTGTTATAAATACTTTGTTAATATCACTGGAAATACCCCAACAAATTATTCCATATCTCATTACAGATGAAAAATAACTATTATAAACGAGCATTAAAATTTTTAAATGTACATAAGGTTTTTAACCTACGCATTCCATATAAAATATTATTTAACTTCCTATTCAATTGTGGTATATGGTTAGTCCAGTCGATGTATCTATTAACATAAATTCCTAAGAAATTACAGGAATTTGAATTTTTTAAACTTAATTTGTCTAACTGTCATTTCATCAATGAAATTATTTGTTGTACGTTTCGTTGAGAAAATAATTGCTTGTGACTTCTTTTCATTTAAGAATAAACCGTTTCTATTTATATATGTTATGACATTATTAATGGTATTATTAGTCGCATTAATTAAATCTACATATGTCAAGTTTTTTAATATGATGTTATTATCATCCACATATGCTATCATTGTTTCGTTGTTTGAAGTTACATTGTCAAATATATCATTTATGTAAATTATGAATAATGTAGGTCCTAAGATACTTCCGTGCGGCACACCTGTATTAATATTTAAAATATTTATGTAATATTGTACTTTTTGTTTCCGATTTTGAAGATATGACCTTATTAATTCAGATGCTATTCCCCGAATTCCGTATTTGTAAAGTTTACTTAAAAGTATTTCATGATCCACACAATCAAAAGCCTTAGATAAGTCTATAAAAAATCCAAAGGAATATTTTTATTATCTAAAGCATTTCCAATAAACTGTGTTAACTCTACTATTGCTGTTTTCGTAGATTTATTTTTAATGTACCCATGTTGAGCCTTATTAAATATTTTATAGAAAAATATAATTAATCTAATGTTTATTACTTTCTCAAATATCATTGAAAAGTGTGAAAGTATACTTATAGGTCTATAATTGGAAAATCATGAGGATCTCCGCCTTTAAAAATAGGTTGTACAATAGAAATTTTTAAATTTTCCGGAAATTGACCAGTTTCAAGTGATTTATCAATAATATTAGATAAAGGTTATTTTATAATGTTTATACAGCTTTTTAAAACTTTAATTGAGACTCCATCATGTCCAATAGAGTTTGTTTGTTTAAGAGAAGCCACAATATTACATATTTCCTGTTCTGTGACAGGTTCAAATAAAATTGACAAATTATTTTGCTTAATATTGTCTCTATATTTAATTTTCGGAATTTTGTTTAAAATTCGCAAATATGTTTCAATAAAATATTTATTCATGAGATACGGGTCGGCTTCTAATTTTTGTTTTGGTTTTTCTGACTGTTGAACTTCTCGTACAATGCTTCATGTTGTTTTATATTATATTTTATAAGTAACTCGTTATATTGTTTCTTTATTGTTCTATAGACATCATTATAATTATTGTCAATAGTAAGCAAAATTTTTCATTAATTTATTTCAATTCTGGTGTTTTTGTTTTAATCTTTGCGGTTTTATTGACTATGTTTTGTCTGCATTTTATGCGCGGAAAGCATTCATTATATAGGAGCATAAATTTATTAATAAATGCGTTCCAGCATATATTTGGTCCATTCCTTTTTACTATTAGATTCCAGTTAACTTCTGCTAATTTTTCATTAAATCTTCTTATTGTGTTGTCGTTAATATTTGATTTGTATATTAGTTTCTTTTTTTAATTGATATAAAATCGTGAAATATTACCTGTTGTCCATAATGATCCGAAATGTGAGATTTGATAATTTTGGTAGTATAATTACTTTCTAGTTTACTGATTATATTATTAATGCAAGTTTTACAAATATTAGTTACTCTTGTTTATGACTGAATTGAAGGTTTTGCTCCATAACTAATTAATAAGTTTTTGAATACTGAACTGTTTACACTATCACTAAGTAAATCGATATTAAAATCATATGCCATAATAAAATGCATTCCAGCATCCGACAGTATATTTAATATTATATTAATTTTTTTCAAAAAATAAGTCAATATTACCCGAGGGTGGTCTGTACAATGCTATTACTACAATTTCTTTTGTCTAATTGCAAATTAGCTGCTGCAATTTCCACCTCATTGGCTACCAAGAGTTTGTTGATATCCTCGCGAGTAGAAGTTGTTGTCGTTTCTAGCATATATTGCGACTCCTCCATGTGTATTTTCTTTTTTCCTGCATAAAGATGAAATTAGGTGATATCCGTCAATTTTGTAATGTTCTAATTCATTTATGGTTTTCTAATGATCCGTCAAGGTTATGGTTTGGGCTTTAAAATGATCCAATGCTACATGGTTTAGAATGTTGATTGCAGTCTTAATCGATTGTACATTCTGATTGAAAATCGAAAATGTGTTACTCTCCATAATTATCTTGTTTGTTGTATTGTTATGTTGTCTTTCATCCTTTTCGTTGGTAGATGTAATAAAAAACGATCGCACACTACAACCTTTGGCCATAGACATTCGTTTAGAATTTAATTAATTCTATTTAATGATAATGAGATTTTAAAAAGAGCTGTATTCAGTCGGGTGTTTCGAGTTTAATTGTTCACAAGTGAAATCCGTTATATTATTTGAATTCAAGAATTTTGTTAAGGTAGTTGTTGTAACATCAGGGTTTAATCTATTTACATGAAGATGTCCTAGTCGTTTAACTCCTCGTATTTCATCAGTTGGTTTATAATCGCTCGATCCCTTGGTTTCATTCCTCGATCTTCTTTTCCTCCTTAACACAGTACTCCATCTATCGGTGTCGGGCTCTTTGTCACTAATTTCTATGGTATCATGTTGTTTGTTCGGTTGCATAGCTTGTAGCGGAACAGGTTCACTGGTAAGATTATTATTATCATAGACCAATTCATTTGAATAATGCTGTAAGTTTTATCACTTTCCGAAAGCTTTTGCGTACTTTTTCATTTCATTTTCATTTTCAATTTCATCTACAGCGAGCCTACAAGATTCCATTGCTTCCATTGCTTTATAACTTGCTTCTCCGAGTGATACAGCAAATAAACAATCATGAAAATATATTGGATATTTTTAGATAGATACATATATTTATTGTCAAATTTTACAATACTTATAAAAACATAGTGAATAATGAATGAGGTGTTAGTGAGTTAATCTATCAAAAGGCTTTCAACCAGAAGTCTTTCTGCCTGGATATTTTTATTTGTTCTAAATTACTTCTAAAAAATACAAGTACATATGGACAATATTTCAGATTTGTGGCTCAGATTCTTCAAACTGAAGGTATAACTTTTTGGCACGTAGTTTACCATATGAAAAGGGTATAAGTATTAAAGCAGAGGGTTTTACCTTTTTATCGTAGGGCCACTAATACGTTATTTAAATCATGTACATTATAGCTTTGCAGAAAGTCAGCATTATTCTCTCAAATCAAGATAATAATTTTAGGATATTGAATTGACAAGGCGGATACAGTATACATATGCCTGATGAAGTCACTCTGTGGCAAAATATGTTGCAGTGTTCAAAAATAAATATGAAACCCCTTGCAACTGTGTAATTTTATTTCTATTATAACTTTAGTACTGATTTAAAAAAATCAAGAAAATCTACATACAAGATAATATGTGAATTATTACAAATTGTTCCAGTCTATTTTTATTATCTCTATGGTCGTAAATAATTATTTTAAAAAGCACTACACTCATCAATATTGCAAACCTACGCATGTATTTGTGCAAATACGGACGGCACTGTTTCGATTGAACGCATAATAATTCAAACCATTTGCATTAATCAAAAATGTTAATTACAAAGAATGTAACGCAATTTCGAAAACACAAAAGAGTGAACAGTATTGGGAATAATGATGTTATCCGACAGCGCCGATTGGAGAAATTATGTATTTACGCGTTTGGCGCATAATTCAATCATCAAATATTTAATTGGACAACATTTCATTACCGATAATTAAATTTCAAGTTGAAAATGCGTTCAGTGCACGTTTTTTTTTATATACATTCAATATATTTTACATAACCAACAGCCAAGCATTAATAAAAAGATGCCAACATGATTTATTAAAAAAATTGTGTACTAAGTATTTTGTTTTAATTATTCTATATAAAATGGTTATTTATTAATGAATTAGTTTTGTTTCTAAAATTATTATTTAATACTGTACGAAGACTATATTTCTTTTACTTATTTAAGTGAATTTGTACTAGGAACATTGCACTGTGAAGTAATTTTTAGTTAACGTAGAGAGATGTCACAATTTTTGTAACCTTATAGAGAAAGAGAACATTATATTTTTTTAAGACCTATATGTGCAATTAAATATGTAAATAAAGATATAATACAGAAGATACACTTCTCTAATTACACAGCTTTAAAATATGATTTGTAATGACCATTAGAAACTTTAATTTATCAATAGTCTTAGAATATATGAATGATGAATTAAACATATCTCCTTGATAATGATATTTAGTCAAAGCTATTTGGAGGAAGATTTAAAACAAATAAATGTACTAGTACAATCAACAACCTAATTATCTTAATAATATCATTTTCCCTGTTTATCACTAAATTCGCCCAGATTTTTAGGATTTCGAGCTAAGAGACTGTGAAAAAAGATTACATGGATGCATATGCTAAATACAAGATTGTTCACTTACTCAACGTCTTTATCATAATGTTTATTGCTTAAGAAATTTGAACAACTTTAATAAATGAATCCTATTCATTCTTCTATAGTTCTGACTTAAAGCTGCTGTAATCAGGATAGTTTTTCTTAAATAAAAAATTTAATCTTTCCAAAACACTCCCAGACATCATCTATCATTTATCGAGCATGTCTTCTCAGTAACGTTTATTTCAATGAAGTGAGCCGACCTAGACGAAAGCCTGAAAATCCTTAAACATAGTAGAGGCGAGTATTTCAGTGTTTATACATTTTCAAAGTATAAACATATACTAAAATCTTACTTTAAATTAAAGTTATACAAAAAAATATTAAAGTTTTTCATTTATTTTAATAGTAAAACTTGTTTTTTTTCCTTAATATTTTTATTTTCAGTTACCTGACAGGTGTTTTATTAATATTTAATACTAATATTTAAATGTGAATCTAGTATTTTAACAACTTACTTAAAATATTTAAAAAAATTTCTAGTATATTCATCAATAGTAGAACATAACTTATTAAACTGAGAAGAGTAAATTCATTTCCTTCTTGCCGTATAAAAAAATACGTTCGTTTTTTTTTTCTTATTGTATTTCCACGGAAAAGTTGTCGGGCGGAAGAATCTTGAGGCCGGAGGGACGGATTTGCAATTGTAAATTTCCATGTAAGCCGCTTAGCGTTATCAATCATCCCTGTAATAATCCCCTTGTAGGCGGATGGAAAAGGTAAACATTCTAAGTGTCGGTCTAATATTTTTATACCATCCTTCGAGACGTGTTACATGACTTTATCCCAAAGCTCAACACCTTAAATATTACACAATCTCCGCCGAGGAAATTGATTTATTCCAAGGTTTTTTGTACATGGGTCTCAGTGTATTAAAATGACGAAAAATAAAATAACAATAACCGTTTGGTATACTATTTAATTTCTTAAATACTTAATACACACGATATTATTTTGTATTTTTTCATGGCATAATAATTAATATCATAATGTATTAATTTAACTGCATATTTCTCTTGTCTATCTCTATTTGTCTTTCTCTCTCTTTCTGTTATGTGATAATTCATTTTATATCATTTCCGAAATAAAGGTTAATTACATAATTCATGGTAATGCGCATTTTAACGTTCACTCATAATGAACATTATCAAATAAATTACTGAGTTACGTAATAACCGTAAAGGATTTAATTTAATCATCTGTAACTCAAAATGTATTATAAAATAGTGGTTTAATAAAATGTTTTCGACGATAGCATGAAATGAGATCTTGAACTAATTGTAGGCTTTAAATGCCAGTGATAAAACGACTTTAATTAGATGCTTGTAGTCTAAGAAACCAAAAGTATCGTAAATAAATAAAGATAAAAATATTTTCAAATATATAAAGCTTACATAAAACGAAATTTTATTTATATTTTATGGTAATTGTAAAACAGTGTTTTCGTCTAAACTACAATTATGATAAGGGCTTTATTTAAGAGCATTTATTAATTATAATTTAAAATTCATAAATATAAGACTAAAACATAGTCTATCCCGGCGCATCCACCATGATGGTCTTTAATTTGAAGAAATTAATAAGATTTCATTTGCAATTGGTTAAAGGATGGATAACTTGGTTATTTATGAATATTAAGTATGGATAGTTATCACGTAGGTGGAAAGGGATTTATTGGGGTTAATGGAAATTGCCCATTACTCAAACCATGTTTGAATGGTGTCAATAAGACTCTGGAGAATGCTATGGGCTTTTGGTTATATGAGAACGTGTGCAAATAGCGCACTATCGTTGGCGTATAGAAGAGGGTAGAAATTTGTTTCTAAATAGTTAGCATCGGGGATATAAATAAATAAATAAATATCACGAACAAGGAGATTGTTAAGAAATGGTGATATAGGGAATCCTTGTAGCATGCCTTTTTCGGGAGTGAAAGAGCTGGATAGGATCTGGCGTATTTAAACTTTTAGGGATCTGTCGTGGAGAAATCTGTCTAAGAGGTTGATTAGATGCGGAGGTATATTAAGGGATTTGAGCACTTAAACAGCAAGCTCCAGTGCCAAACGAAATCAAGGCTTACTGATTAACAGTTGGACATGAGGATAGATAAAGATAGAGTTGTGGAGCGATGTTCGAGAATAGAAGGCGAGAATGGAAGGACACATATTTGAGAAACTTGTGTTAGCACGTTGGATAAAATAAATAATATCTACATACAAACTGGTGGGGAGCGATTAGGTCAGCTATGCAGGACATCCGTTAATTTTTATTATGGTTTCGAATAATTTTCCGAGAACTGGGGGAAATATTATACGGCGATAATTACTAGGATCTAGTAGGTCAGGTGATTAGATCCCGTTTCCACTCGTAAAACTTGTGCGGAGTATATGTTATTAAATGTTTTTAGGATATAGGTGTGGATGTTTGTCAGAACTAATTTAAGGAATATCGTCATAACAAGATGTCTTGTTTTCTTCTTTCTTGAGGTTATTAAAGTATTCTTTGACCTTTATGGTATTATTTGGAGGAAGAGGTGTTTGGGTGGTTTTAGAAGACATATACCAGAAGTTTGCTCTGTGTGATCTGTCATTGTGTACGAGTGTTTGAAGTAAGTTAGTAATGTCAATTACGTCAATATCGTTCGTCAATATTATATATTATTATTCTGGGGTCTGTTTTTTATCTCTTGGCAGTAATATTTACCGTGCAGGTCGTTTCCTTGTTTCCAGGCTTTTGAAAAGCAACAATTACAAAACTACGGTTGTCTCCTGTCTTCAAGCGCATTCGCATTGCCCTTCCGGCCCTTCCAGACTCTAGTGCAATCTTCGAGTCCTCGCCTCCTTCCAATGATGTAGCCTTGCTTGTTCGTTACCTCTCTCTCTCTCTCTCTCTCTCTTGATCGGTTTCATGCTTTTGCCTTTGAAATGTCTTGTTCAGCTCCCTCTTTTGTCAGACCTCGTTTATTCGCTCTTATGTTCCCTGTTACAAATTTATTTGCAACGATTATTTGAAATAGATCATATGACAGGAATAATGGTGCAAGTAAAACAACCCCGCGACCTTGAAACAGCAATGAGTCACGTCACCGAATTAGAGAATTTTAATTACCGTGCAGGACGTGCAAATAATTTACAACGACTAAATTCAAGATTATCTTAAGAAAAATCACGCATCCTGAATAAACAACCTAATCATTACGTACTACGATCGGCACCCATGATGCACCATATTTTATTCAACCACAAAAATGCCATCAACTTCGGCGATCAATCAACATACGCCTACACCTAATTTGAATCAATATTACCAGGCAAATCCAAAACCCATTTATAATCAAGCAAACAACGTGAATCAAAGATCATCTCAATGATTTATTAAAACTTCTGCTCAAATAATGCAAAAAAGTGCGCCCAAACCAACGCAAATGGAAATTGACCCCACTTCGCACAAGCGAGCAGCATCAGACACCGCGCAACAACACAAGCGACCTAGATAGACACCTGGCGGCCTTGATCAATCACTGTTTATGTCAAAATGTATCAACAGCCAATTAAAACAAACAAGGAAATTAAAAATCAAGCTTTAGAACTTTTGGAACAAGACAATATTCAAGAAATTTGAAAAATTGGTGTTGTCCTGTGAATATCGCCACAAGAACTACCAACGGCAAAACGAAGAAACGAATGGTTATCGACTATCGGCGATGATGATAGAAGATAAATATCTAATTCCTAATATAGCAATAATATTGGGTAGATGCCACTATTTCAGCAGTATAGATCTAGCGTCCGGCAACCACCAGATTGTTTCCACTTATGTGTGAGAATCAGGTTTGATTTCGGATAGGGGGAGCTACGGGATGGATGATATTTGGCAATTTAAAGTCAAACATGACGATGAATATCTTGTTTCCTCAAAAGTTAACATACGTCTCTGTCTGTCAACGTTGGTTCGTTCATCTTTATCGGATAAATGTCGATAATGTAAAGATGAATGTTGACGTGGTGGTGAATTCGTGCGTTTCTTTGTCAAGTCCTTGTCTATTTGCAATTTTTTTTTGTTTGAGATATTTTTTTTACATTGGAGATTATTCCTCAATTTGTTGAAGCGTTCTCTTGGTACCGTTCTGTTTCTCCGCAGCTTTTGTATATTGCGGGAAATTCCTTGCTGCAGCTAGATGTGGTGTATTGACCTGCACATTGGGCACAGGGTATAATTTCGGTGCAATCGCTGGTGACTTGGTCGTACTTGTTGGATTGAAGAGGTAGTGGTGTTAGTGGATTGCTCTTAAATAGTGTATAAATCTTTCAAATTAATCTGAAGTGTTCATGAAGAAGTTTCGTGAATGATTTTTGTGAGTGATTACTCTTATCATACGCGTGGCGTCTTTCTTCTTGGTCATAATTCGATGACAATAGCGGTGCGCAATTCTCAGTGCATTCGGTTCCATTCCTTTGATAATAAAGCCATAGGAGGTCGTCGGCTTGTTATCCTTAGGTGCTCCGGTCTTTTAATTTTGAGCGTGTGAAGAAGCGGTCGAGTGGGGCGGTCGAAATTAGTAAATAATGTATTCGCCTCGCAGTAATAATATTGCGTTTTCCAAATTAATTTGCTTTTCGTTGCATTTTCTGTTCGAGGCCGAATTGAATGAGGGTGAAGTCCTTGATTGTATTAAATGTGTATGTGTTATTGTATTGTACGTGGTTGTGTTTTTTCTTAAGTGATAATGGTATCAGAGGCATTGTACTTGTAATTGGTTGTATGTAGCGTTTTATTTTGGTGATTGTTGGCTGTGTTGTGTAGTTATTTGTTGCAGCACTGACTCCAGGAGTTTTTTAAGAGTTTTTGATAGGTTACCTGCTTTTGCGGTGAAACATTTTGGTGGCCGGCCTCTTTTCTTAGATGTAGGCTCCACGAAGGAAGTGTAATAATTGGAAATATAAAAAATATCAACTCGCTTACTTTTTTTAATTTAATTTAAGGAAGATATTTAAAACTTTGATAAGTAGCCAGATTACTTAAGCAATAATATTAAAAAGAAGAGATTAAATAATTATTAAAATGCAAAAAAGGAGAATTCATTGATTGGTTAAGCCACAATAATAAAAACAATTCATTATAATACGGACATGTGACATTAAATAGAGATAATATTTAAAATGAATTAAAATTCGGCTATAGTATTAAAAGTTTATCTCTAATAGCAAATAATGAAAAATACCTGCAAGAAAACAGTAATGTATAGAACAATAAATCAATTAAGAACCTAATAAAAATTATAGTGTATAATAACGAAATAATAGCTGTATCTAGTGAATTAACAAGAAACTTAAGAATAAATCAAATTAGACTTGGTCACGTTAAATAATATACAGTGTCTTTTATGAAAGTAATGGTCATGATTTTATTGTGCCGCGACTATGCACCGACTCGAGGTAAAACGGGCCGAAAAATATGGTTAAGGGTCTGCCCTTCCAATGCAGCTGGCCGCCAGTTTGTTCCGAGCAATCTAAATGGAAAGTGTACGTAAACACGGCGTGATACAGCATTCGCTTAAATAGCGATACACAACCAAGTTTTGTGTACGGCTTGGAAAAAATATAACAGAAACATTTCAGATGCTTCAATAGGCCTTCATTGCATTGCATTGAGATGGCTTAAGGCGTTTAGGGAGGGAGTGCGCACGAACCTCGACCTGGACGACCAACAACGGCCAAAACCGACGAAAACGTGAGTACTATCCGCGACGTTTAGCACGTTGACCATCTATTAAGCATCCAGAAAGTCACTTACACCCTAACGTGTCCACAAGCTTATTATGTATTATGTTAAATAATAATAACATTTGCTTTATACAATTAATATATTAAATTTTAATTTTAATCCAATTCATAAATTTCTTTACTCACCCTATACTTCACGTATATCTGCAAATACCCAGGCATCCTGTTCGATTTAAAAATCTCATAAAAACCTTATGCAAAATCCATAAAAACTAAAATTTAAAACATTGCCTGGAATTTCAGAACACTCAGCTATAAACAACAAGTTATATCAATTAAAACAGCTATACCTATCTTCACCCAACTCCGTCATCCATTCTATACCACAAGCAAATTGCAGAAAGAATACCCTTAAGGTGGTTACTGTTCTCAAATATCCTAATAAACTACCTCTTGCAAGAAACTACTTAATTTACACTAATATCTCAAAGTATATTAAGGCTCTATATTAAATTTGCAAACAATTTATTAAATCTATCCCTGGTAACCAACTTTTGCGTTTCTCAAAATCCAAATATATCTTCTATCTACAACTTCTTCTTATAATTCATCAAATAATTAATGCAAGTAACCATGAAAGTTGAACTATGTTTAAATTAAATTTGAAACAGGGCAGAAAAACCACTTGTATATGTATCTGTTAAATATAATTACGTAAATTCCGAATAAAGATAATTGTTATTATTATAGTAATCTGGGATAAAATAAAACATAGTAGGGTTTTAAAATATGTTTTTTATATTTATCAAGACCTTACGTTACTTGAATTAAACAATCATAATTGAGGTAATCATTTAATTTATAACTTAAATTAATACGCACATATTTTCCCGTTTATAATAATTGGATTTTGCTTTTCCCATTACAATATAATTAATAGAGCTCGGCGATTATTACAGAATTTCAATAAAGTTGCAAGTTTACCCTTCAATGCAAACTATGTACGGTGGTTTCCGGTGCAGAAACCATAACTTTATTACCCGATTTCTGATTTAATCGTTTTGCATTGTTCACCGCAGCTATACAATTGTAAAATCTTTCACCGCTATACATTACTATTTACTTTACAGTAATTAGTACCGATTTAAAACAGGTATGCTAACATGTATTAGTATATATATACAAAAAAAAAACCAAAACTAACTTCCGCGTCGACGTCTTTAACGCAAGTTGATCGATAAGCGGAAAGGCGCACTTACTTCTAGTTAAATTCCCTGCCGCCGTACATTATTATCAGTGATCGTAACTTTGCAGTAATGAATATATCAAAGCACATGCATCACGGAACACGCCAAACTACAATCTGCACTCACCCCAAAACTAAAACCTCATGCATCAATCTCGTTTGAAACTTTATTATTCACAATAAAAGTTGACAACGTTAATGGTATAGTATTATAAAGTACATATTTAACATTAAAACAAACTACGTACACATATGTAATAAATACCAGGAACAATTGCAACCTTATATGTAAGATGTTAGATATATTCTGCACACTGAATTGAAAAAATCAGGCAACTATTTTTATCAAATTTTCAACAAATCTTGTTAATTTTCTGTAAATTATTTAAAAGAAACAGATACTTAAACGAAATACATTTAATTGATTGATTTTTGAGGCACTTAGGTATTGAAAATATATTTACAATATAAATAAAGACACATTTTCAAATTTGAAAATCAGACAGTGTCGTTATCTTAATATTTTTTTTGTAATTTTTGACTTAGGCACATGCCATTCAGTCACTTCAGTTAAATTTAATATTAAAATACATTTAAATATATAATTACGATGGTTACTAGGAAAGTATTAACCGTTTTCTCCGTGTGGAGCGCTGGAGACTAAAGCAGCCGCTAGTTGTGTGCTAACATGTATAGCTGTCTGTTATGTCTTGCTAATATTGAATGTGCTATTTATGTCAGTGTTTAAAATGCCTTTAATAAAATCTATTATTATGTAAAACTTAAAAGGAAAACTGTTTATTACAGCAAGGATAAAAAACAATATGCCAATCATTATTTTACTCTTAGACAAAAACTCATTCAATTATATTCAAAGATATTTAGGTTTAGTATTAAAACTAAATTCGTTTATTAAATTTTATTTTGTTTGTACTTAAAAGTGGCATGTGCCCTTTGTTTCATTTGCGGGACAGTTTTGCGGTTATAAAAATTCATTGGCGATTTTGTGTATGCGGCGTGGCGTCGGTCGCTTATTGCATTTATATATTTATGGTGTAATTTAGCAGTGGCTCTGTTTTATATCTGCGGCAATACAAGTAAGTGTCCATAAAATACACTTGCTGACAAAACCGCAAATGTCTCGCTTTATCGCCGCGGCTTTCGCACCTCTGGTCATTTGCTTTATCCGGATATTTTATACTTTAGAAAAGTGAACTATAATGCATTCAGAATGCAAATAACCATTTATTCCGTTAAAATTATTTATCTATATTCCTAGATTATTTAAAAATACATAAGGAAATACGGGATGGTAAAATACAAAACTACAACAGATTTAAATAAAATAAAACAAAGTTGAAAGGGTTTCACTTAATTTTACCTGATGAAGCCAGTACGTGCTGAAATATGTTGCAGTGATAAACAATAAAAAATGAAACCCTCCTAATAATACTGTTTATTTCAATATATTACGGAATGTTGGCATGTACCTGCTTCAATAATTCAATACAACTGATTTATTTTTCATTAGATGTCTAATAAAATTCAAAATGTAATGGTGGTGTTCCCAAACTTATTTGGCCTACCGCCCTATTTCCACCAAAAATATTACTCGGCGGTCCCTGAAAATTATTTCTTTAATAGCAATTAAACAGCAATATATAGGTATGAATATCTACCCTCTTCCTCAAATGAACTACAGTGAGCTTTAAATTAGAAACAATGAAGTTTGGAATTGTGAAACTACTTAATACATTCAGAAGAGAAAGAATATTATAAAAAGCTAAAACAATCGAAATTATTTTAATGAGAAGTACAAGGGTAGATTGACAAGTTTCCGTAATTCAATTAGTTTTCAAGCGACCCTCGTATAAGCCTCGTATGATTAATTTAGTAATCCTTGGTTGACTCTATGTTCGTCAAATGTAATCTTAAACGATTGACTATATGCAATAGGTTCCATTTTTGTTAATAATTCGGTTATCGCACTGAAGCAACATTTTACTAAATACGATGGAGGAAATGCAATTAAGAATTTCTGAATTACATCCCATATTTTAAGATAGCCACAGGAATCTCCTTCTACAGCCAGAATTGTTGGTAGCCGCTTTTAATTTAAATTTCAACTCATTATTTTATAGTTACTTTCGCCAGTTCTTCTTGTAAGTGTAAAAATGATTCTGTGTTTGCAACTGAAAAAGGATCCAAAAATTCATTCAAGTATGCTCATTTTCTAAATATTATTAAATCGTTGATTAAAATCTGAATGGAGAGCGCCCAAGTTCTCCTATAAGAATCTGTTGTAGAGAAGAAGTTTTGCCACAAATGCAAAAAATAACAGATTTTTTTATTTTTAAACCCAGTTCATCTTGAAGCTGAATATTGCTTTCATTAATTTTTAAAACAAGTCGGTCAAGTGAGCGATGTCATTTTTGCATTGAATTAAGTTTAAAAACCCCAGCAGAGGTTTAAATAGCTTAGAAAACCTATCTAAACAGGCACCCTTTGAGAACCAACGAACTTCTCTATAATGCAGCAAACGATTCTTATATTTATAAACCTAGTTTTAGTTAATAAAAATTAGTGTTGTTAATTTCACAAAACGGTTCTAGAGCTACCTTAATATGATGTTTCTTTAAGATATTTATTTCCAAGGTTACTTTGTCATAGTTGTCAGGTTTTATTATCACCAGCATATAAATATTTCGTGTATTGGTGGAGTTGTTTTCTTAGCATATTATTATTAACAGGATTATAACCATTTGAAATATGAAAACATTTCGTGAATCTACAACAATGAGCCTTACTAAGACTACTAGTAGATTCATGAAATGTTTTCGTATTTCAAAATTATTATTTAATTTTCTAAAACTAACTAAAGGATTTTAATGCATTTTATTATTATAACCATTTGATTTTGCAATATTTTTAAAGTCAAATTTGCTGTTATACGAATCATGCGATTGAATGCAGCCATTTTTTTAGTTAATGGGATATCTGGAGGGATTGGGAATGACAGAATGAATAAAACCGCCAAATGTCAGTTTAATATTAGTTTTTGTAAAAGAGTGGTCTAAATATTTTAGGTTGATTAGAAATTCGGATTCTACGGTAAAATTAATTTGAGGAAGAAAGTCTACAAATTACTTATGTTGATAATAAAAAAATAGCCTGGCAATGGATTTAATAGTGAACCTATTTGTAGGCCTTTTGTTTGTTTATAAATTTTATCATTCAATGAAAAATAATTGAGGAGTTTGATGGAAACAGGGCACTTTTACAAAATTGGCACTTTGAGTTAGAACTATTGAAAGTATTTGAAGCATCAGAAGTTTATTATTCTAAGGTAACCTGTATTTCTTTCAATTATATTTATACAAAACATGTTGGTTTTATTGTAAACTTTTTTGAAAACATTTTATTTTTTGCATAACATACATAAAATCGTTAAAAATAACAGCTGAAATAGTGCCCTTTTTCCATAGATCTTAATAAATACTACAAAAAGATTAATTTTAGCAAATATTTATTATTGAACATAACTCTTGTTTAACAGAAACGTAAAAAAAATATTAAACACTACCATTCTAAATCACTGTCACCGTTTTGTTGGTCATTTTTTCAGTAGATGTAGATGGCAGGTTCACCTGTTCCTTGAACACATTTTTGTTATACCACTCTGACTCGTCTAACTCCAAAAATTTCATTAAATCTTTTAAGTTCTGCATTTTTTCAGATTTAATAAAAACTGGTGGAACCGACTCCAAATTCACTTCCAAGTTATCTTTTTTTTGTAATCCAAAAATCAAATGAAGTATAAAAGCCGTTATATGACTCTGCTGCACTCAGAATACCTGAAGCATTATATTTTATCTGACAATACTTTCTTAAAGTAAAACTTTGTTTTTTAGTATTTACAGATTTCTTGAAAACATCTTTTAAGCCCTTGCCCCAGTCTTTAATTAGCGGCGCGCCTTCAATAACCTCAAAGTGCGTCGGTTTTTCTCTACACTGTTGCATAATTTGCAAATAAACGTTTGGAGTTTTGACCGTTTCCGTAAACACCTAAATTTCTATCGCAAACGCAGTAAAAATGTCCACGAACTAAAAAAATGTGCCGAATGTTAATATTTTTTGTTTTTGCAAGCCATGAACAATAGTGTAGCATATTCATATTCTTATTTTGTCCCCCCGCATCGTCTGAAAAAAAGTACGATATTTTTTATATTCGGGTCATGTCCCACCGCAGTTTGCAAAAAATGATCAACAAAAGAAATCGCCGAATTTGAATTTTTCTTTGCTTCAATGTCTGTAAAGCAATAAAACGAACTTGTATCATCATTGTGACAGTGTACATTAAACACGTACAACCATAAAAGGCGTTTGTAAAACTGTTGAGAGACAATGAGTTTTGGCAAAGGCAAATTTTGCGCGTAATCAAACTCGTCAACTAAAGTTGATTTATCATGTCTACAATTTTCTATTATTTCTTTTTTAATGTCTTTGTAGGCTTGCACTTTTTTGTCGTGTACTGATTATATCACTTTGCAAGAATCGTTTGGGTTTAACTTAAGCTTCATTTTGTTTTCTTCACAAAAATCACAAATATCAGATCGTGGACTCCGGAAAGAATACTCGAAGTTTTCGGAAACCATCAATGGAAAGTACAGTACATTACACCTAGTATACGACCAGTTTTTTTCAAAAAAATATTGGTGGAATTCTGTAAACAAATTCTTTACATTTAGAGCAACATTTTCGAAATACCTTCTTTTGGATTCCGACCGATTATAATGAGATTCTTTGTTTGGAATCTGTGCCAAAAATTCATTTGCCAAATACCAAGTTTCTGGGTTTATTTTGTGGGGCCTGTTTTCATCATGGCTTCTTTTGTCGCTAATAGAAATATTTCCGTCTTTTAACGACTTCGTGTGGATTGTCCGTATACGTTTGTACCCAATTTGAAAAATATTCAAGAAAAAGTGTTTACTAATATTACTAATTAGTCCTTGCTTGACATTTAGGACCTGTAACCCTTGATTTTGGTTGAAACGGAGACATACAACCAAGAAGAAAATTATCCTTTTCGTTCTTATCTGCCAAGATCAAAAATTTTTCAAAAAAATCTTGTTGTAGTCTGCCTGGTATTACCTCGTAACACTTCTTCTTACAACACACAAGAACTGCAGCAAAGGTTTTTGCATTCACTGTCACATCTGAAAATTTAAAATCTCTGAGTATAAAAATTATTGACCACTAAAAATTTATTACCTTTGGTAGTTGTGTACTTTTTTCCGCTATTTCTTGCTATTTTTTCCTATTCTTTGTCCGCTGCTCCTTGTTTATTTTTCGTTTTCGACCCAAGCTTTTCTTTCAAGATGATTAGATTCCAAATCACAGCTACTTTATGTTTCTTCATAACTACTGTCCTCAGCGCTATTTGAGTCATTTTCAGAGCTCATTCTGCCCTTTTAACTTAGGAGTAAAATATGCAGGAAAATTAGGTTAGGCACATGTGAAATTTGACGTTATATGAAAGAAGGGCACTTGTAGCACTTTATAGATTGGCTCACAGTGCCACCAATATGCGAAGTATGAAAGCTGGGAAAAACCTCGTCAACAAAAACGAGGAAATTTGGAATTCCGCGATCTTAAAATCCCTTATTACCTGATTATATATAAACTTGTCAGTTTCTTTTGTAATTCACTCTTGATAATGCCGTAAAAAGCGAAACTAGTCGAGTAAATATAGAAAAATTATGAAACAAACCAAGTGTAATTTAATTTAAACCTCCATTAGTAATAACAGAAATTATTATGGAATAGAGATCTCGAATGGTCACAATTATTAACCAAATATGAATTGTTTCAAAGAGTATTAATAGTAGAATTGGAATTATCTTTTAAAAATATATCAAACTATGAATTCTTCAAGTTAAAAATTACAAAAATCATTAAGCAGTCAAAACCTAATAAACGGCAAAAACCCTAAAAAAGAAAAGTAAATATAATAACTTTATCACTACGTCAGATACTAAAGGAACCGGCGCTGGTATCTATGGAGGCTGCAACCATAGCAAACAATTCGAGATTGCTCTGGGGAAGCATTCCATCTTCCAGGCCGAAATAGCCGCCATTGACTGGTGTGCTCATCACGTATTGGAGTCGGGACTTAACAAAGGACCAATTACCATTATGACAGATAGCCAGGCAGCCATAAAAGCGCTAGCCTCACCGATAGTGCAGTCCAGGCTGGTCATGACTTGCAAAAACATACTGGACGCACTGGCGACAACAAGAGAAACACAGCTAGTAGGGATACCCAAGGACCAAAAAAATATTGGACACTTGGGGACCGACTTGCTGGCTAAACAAGGAGCAGCAGGTGAATTCATAGGATCTGAACCCGCTTTCGGTATACCCCATGAAACCGGAAAGGAAATAATCCGACGCAAGTTAGCAGAGGAGCGCAAAAAGGTATGGCAAAACCAAAATGGAATGAGGCACACGAGACTCTTCCTAGATGGTCCGGTACCTGACAGCATGCTGAAGCTGTCTAGACTGCGCAGATTGAAACTAAGAAAAGTCACAGGACTAGTCACTGGGCACTGTTACCTGAACAAGCACAAACACAGGATGGGCATTGAGAAAAGCCCCCTATCCCGTGGGTGTCTGGAAGAAGAGGAAACTCACCAACAACTACTGTGCACACAAACAAGAACGCAAGGCGAAACTCCTGTAGAACGACTAAGAAATATCCCCTGACAGAAACTCCTGGACTTCTTAGAAGATACGGGAATGTTGGTAAGATCAACAAGCAATTCGTAGATGCGCCTCTCGTTATTTTCATCCATGCCCTGAATAATCTCATCGACATAATCAAATGCTATTTTGTATCTAAAAAACGGTTTTTTTTAATACTAAATAGAAATATTACGCATTTAAAACCGTAGAAAAAAGTGGAATTTTGTTGCATAGTAAGACTTTTCTGCATAGATACATTTTTCCACACTACTTTTGTTTACTATTAATCAATATCAGTACATCTACAAAATATGCAGATACTATATAAATAAAGGATTACAATGGTTATTTTTGAGGAGAAGTTTACTCGTATCGTAAATGAACTGAGTATTTACTAAATAAAGTAAAACCAAATATTCTTTCAACATTTCTTGACTTCAAGGTGAGCTGATTAGGAGGTAGATGTGAATTCTGTTAAAGTTAGGACAGTGGATATTATTATTAATTTTGATTTCTAATTTTGGCGAAGAAAAACACTTCTTATGTTCCATATTGTTACTTTTATTTTCAGTTTCCTGACACGTGTTTCGATCATACCTGATCATTTTCAAAGTTTAACCTTTGAATATGAAACATAACAAGTGTTTCTCCTCGTATTTCTCTTCGCCAAATTACATATCTGGTTCCATCAAGAGGGTAGCTCAACAAATATTAACTAAATTTTGATTTCGATCAAAGATTCAAAATGTTTGGCTAGGGATGGGGGTAGAGTGTTCGGTTTATAGCTTGATATATGGGATGGGTTTTCACCGGGCTTTTGAAAGCAAAAAATATCCTATCTTCCAGTGGAAAAGTGATACTTAATACAGAAAATTAAAAATTATAATTACATGTATATGTATGTAATTGAGAAGTTGTTTTAGAATAAGGAGAGGTTTGTTGAATTTGGTTCTCGTTTATCACGTGGTGAAACATTTTTTAATAGTAAGGATTGTTTATAGAAAAAAAAAATTGTGAAACCAACCAAGTGCCTTTCTATAAACAATCCTTACTATTAAGGAGAGGTTTTTTCAAATTTTTCGGAGTGTAATAAAAATGGCTAAAACTATTGTACCTGAGAAGTTTTTTCGAGTTTTTCCGAGTATAATAAAAATGGCAAATATTGTACCTGTTTCTAAAAAGAGTCGGAGACGAAACCTGGATAATTATAAGTTTAAACTTATTTCACTAAACATATCCTATACGAGATACCAAATCTAGGTTTCTTTAGAACAAATCAACGGTTTACTCCCTCTTTGACTCTATGGAGAATATTTAGAATGCCCTGGATAGAGGTGAATTGACCCTAGGTATCTACAAGGTGGGGCAAAAGTCCCGCTATCATTTTGATTGCTTATAGCTTCGCTCAAAAAAAAGATAAGTAAGTTTAGTTTTCATAGAAAGTTTATTTGGTATTTACTTTTTTTTTCGTTATGATTGAAAATTTTTATCGACTAAATGGTGACCGCGATTCGCTGTGCAACTTTCGACTCCTTTTTGGGCATTTTTCATGACATCCTTCAATATATCGGGCTGAATTTCTTCAATTTCGTGATGGATATTGTCTGTAAGATGTTGAATCGTTTGGGGCTTATTCACATAAAGTTTTGATTTTAAAAAAACCCTATAAGAAAAAGTCTGCTGGTGTTAAATCCGGAGATCTGGCTGGCCATGTTAAATCGCCACCTCGCGAAATTAGTCTTCGTGGAAAAAAGTAATTCAATAATTGAATTGTTGAACGAGCAGTGTGTGCTGTGGCTCCATCTTGCTGAAACCACATGTCCTCTAGTCCTTGCTCTTTCATTTCAGGCACAATAAAATTTCGAATAATGTCTTGGTACCGTTCAGCATTAACAGTAACTCCCCTTGGTCATTTTCAAAAAAATAGGGATCAGTGATGTTTCCAGCATGAATACCACATCATACAGTTTTTTTTAATGGATGCAATGATGTTTCATGAATTAATTGAGGATTGTGTGTTGCCCAAAACCGACTGTTCTGTTTATTGACGTGGCCACTGAGAGAAAAAAATGGGCTTCATCGCTCATTATCAATTTAGACGAAAAATCTTCAATTTCACCAGACAGCCTTAAGATTGCATTACTGTACTCAACTCGTTGATCATGATTTCTCGGTAGCAATTTTTGGGCTAATTGAATTTTATACGGGAACATTTTTAAATCAGTTTTCAAAATTCGCCTTAAACTGCGTGCAGAAATGTGTAACTGGGAACCACGTCTCCGAACTGATGTTTCTGGAGACTCTGCAACACTATCGCGCTCCAGAGCCACAATTCCAGCGTTGCAAGACGTGCGTTGTCTTCCAGAACGAGGCCTGTCTGATGTCGTACCGTACTGTCGAAAATTCGCATTTAAACAATAAATTTTGGTTTTGTGAGGCACTGAATGCAATTTCCGCTGAGTGGCAATAATTGAACGATTATTTTCAATACATATTGTTACTATTTCTGCTCGTTCTTATGGCGTATATTTATCCATAATAAAATTTGGACGTCTACACAACACAATGGTTAAAGCGAAACTGAGCTAAACGTCACAGAACCAAGATGGCGCGCAATCAAAATGGTAGCGGGATTTTCCCCTACCTGTTATTTTTATTTATCTCGGGCCTTCGACCTAATCAATCAGCAATTATTACTTGACAAGCTTAAAGCCTATGGTATTACAGGAAATGCACACAACCCAATAGAATCATTTTTAAGCCAGATATGTCAAAGCGTAATAATGCAGGTTAAACCTGGTAATGTACTTAACAATAAATATTTTTCAGATAAAATATGTGTTTCTGCGGGCACTCCTCAAGGGTCTATCTTAGCCCCATTTCTTTTCGTACTTTCATGAACGATGTATACCTAA
The DNA here is from genome assembly GCA_963969525.1 of Ontholestes murinus. NCBI lineage: Eukaryota > Metazoa > Arthropoda > Insecta > Coleoptera > Staphylinidae > Ontholestes > Ontholestes murinus. The sequence goes on from OZ018395.1 coordinate 48,989,108, forward strand.
CTTTTGATAGTATAGAAAACATTACCATCTGCAAATATGCAGATAATACGTCACTTCTAATCAGCAATATTTTTTATGTATATGCTCGTAATAGCGCAAATAGAACTATAACAAGTTTCTACTCGTGGTGTCTAGCTAACAACCTAGTGTTATAGCCTTATAAAATGGGTTTTGTGCAGTTTAGAAACTTTAGAAATCATATTCAGATATTAGTACCTAATTTTAAACTTAATAATAATGAAATAGGACAAGTAATCAGCGAAAATTTCTTGATATTACTATTAGTCCAACACTAAACTGGAAGACTCATATTGACGCGATTTTTACCAAACATAGATCACCTAGTTTCGCAATCCTGTCATTGAGGACCTTATTAAATTTACCAGTCAAAAAGAAATTATTAGAAGAATGACATTCTCTTTTTTCACACATAGTTGTGGAACTCCTTTTATTGATCTCAAACTTCTTACTATTTACTCTTTATATATTTATAACTGCTGCTTATATGCTTTTAACAATTTTTTGCCAATTGCTAATTAACTATTGGAGTTACATGAAATTTATACAACAAATAATTGTTGACAATTTAAAACTGAACAAATTATTAAGAATAGTTTTTGAGTAAAATATAGAGAAAGTACTATGATTGTCCTTTTGTTGTGTAAGCTTTTTGGTGATTTTCGTTATATTCTGATAATATATGTTATGACAAATCTTAATTTTTAATAATATTAATAATTTCTAATAATTTTTATAAATCTTCGTACAAAATTCTAGTAAAATGTATAATTTTAATTGAGTTTGCTATTTATTTCAGACAATGTTTGTATTTTTTAAATAACCTGATTTTTTACTATTATCGGCATTTTCACTTTTAGTAATTCTAATGATTTTATGGCAGTATTTTATTATTATTTTTATATTCTACTGTTGAAAACTATTCATACTTTTCTTCCTTGTTGTTTTAAATTATTCTGAACAGGTTTTTGAAGATAGATATATATTTGTTCCCTATAATTATATATCTGAAAATCAAAATATACATTAAAAAAAACGACGTATTGTCAATAGTTAAGTGACAAATAAAATTAAAAAAATATCAAAGTCATAAATTGACATGTTGGGCGACTTGTTAATGAAATAGATTTCTGGGCGTCGTTTAATGGTTATGGTTTGGGAAAATTTATACTAGGTATAATTTTAAGTAATGAGTTTTCTAGTCGACTTAGATCAAAATTCAATAAATAACTTTTATGTGTTTTCATCTCTAATACTTCTAACATTCAATATTTTGTCGGTTGATTGTTTTAATAATTTTATATTGGATTGATGGGGCTTTTACTTGGTGTGTGGCGAAACAATTGTCGCAGAGCATGGACATTAAATTGTTTAAATTCTCGAAACCCAAGTGTCATTTATCACCTAATAATTTTATGTTTTCTACTGGCAATTTATGTCCCGTGATAATGTGATGTGCAACATAATATTTAACTTAGAAAACTTCAATAATCAAACAATTAACTCTTTGATTCATTTAGAAATTTGCAAAGTTTATAAACTCATGCATAGATGTTTGACATAGCGGATCTTGTTGGAATTAAATGTTTATGCAATTTAGGTAAACCATAGAGAACTAAAGCTTTTGAATACATTTTAATATAATTTTCTCTTTCTTAAAAATTCGGACATGATTTAAATGTATTTTTAACTTTTGGATAAAATTTTTGATAGAATCTCTATTTAGTTTTTTAAAAACTATCTGATGTAAGTAAAGTTCAATAATATATTCGCTCACATAGATACCAAATGCAGAGAATAAGTATGAGGAATGAGATCTAAACATAACGAAAACCAGTTACTTTAAGCACGTATTATTACCTAAATATATCAAATTTTCCAGTTTTCTTTTATAATCACTTTTGATAATGTCGCAACAAGCCAAACTAGTTAAGTAAATATAAAAAAAATGTTGAAGTGTTTATCAATTCTTATAATTTTATAATGTTTTAGCAAGAGATAAGTAGGAAAGTTATTTAAGAAACCCTATATATAATGAAATAATCTATCTCGTTTCAAAACTTTACAATTTTAGGTCAATATCCAGGCATTAAATTTGTCATATACAATGTGCATACAATTCCTTCCAGCGCGTGCGTTACAGCCCAATATTAATTATTTAATGATAGGAACATTAATTACTGCTATATCTGGAATAATTTGGAATTGACGTATAATAACTTTATCACTAAAATATAGTGGCAACATAGTGTTATCGTGTTTTGTTCCTAAGGGAATAACACCAATCGAATGTGTGTTTTATAATTCAAATATGATTATGACTAGACTTTTTTAGCAAATATATATTATGCAAATAATATTAAGGAGTGTATTTTTATACTTGATAAAGTTATCGGCGATTTTGTTTCGACTGTATTAACTCAACAAGTGATTTCATATCCGGTTTCGCCGGATTCGTGAAAAAGCTGGCTTTGGCATAATGGAATGTGAAAATTATACGGCGGCATCCTTCATCAATACATCGTTCGGATTGTTTGTATCCGCGGAATTTCCTTTTTATCGCCGAATTATTTCCACGCCGCCGGCTCCCGTGGGAAATGCGGATGGGAATCGAATCGAAAATAATATGTATACCAGGGATGGAATAATTTATAGTTTCGCCAAAGCCGCATGCATTACCGACGAAGAATGCTAATTGAGGTTTAGTTCCAATTTTCTTGGAAAATCCATGAATCTTGCTGGCGCAGCTCAAGGAATATTTGCAAGCGTCCCGCCCATCCCGTGTCCCCTTACTCCAAACAGGACATTATTCGCTTTCCCCGGTGCACTTATTCCCATTATTCAGCCGGCCGCCAAAAACTGATTCGTTTCCCATTGAAAGAGACGGGGGGGCTTTTAATTACAGCCCTGTTAAAAATTCAGCGTATTCCATCGGGCGGTGTTTAGAATTTGAGATTTTAAACAATATTTAATTGGGACAATGGATAAAACATTTCTACAAAGCTAATTGCGACTGCCATAGGTCGATATTGAAGCGATGGACGAGTTATAAATATTTAACACGGCATTTACTATGTGCCTGTCCACTAGAATCCTCGTTGCTTATTTATGAGAGTAAGGTTGCAAGAATTCCATCAAATCTTCTTGAGAGAAATAAGATATTTCTATTTTTATTAAGATTAAAATTACTAGCATGACTTACTGACGTAGATGAATGCCAGTAGAATATATTTAAATAAATTTAGAACTGAATTTAAAATATAGTACATAAATATATATTTCAATTATAAATTATTAAAATTTAATTATTTATTTATTTGCTTATCAAACTGAGAAGCTATTTAAAATATATTAACAGATAACATGCATATAATTTGGCGAGAAACAATAAAAATAGAATAGAGAGATAGATAGATGTTTATTGATGTTAATACTTGCGTTTACATAGGCCATAACAAAAAGAAATAATTAAAAATCACCTTAATCATCTAAAAGCATATAAATACAAGAACAAACATTATAAACTAAGTAAATTCGTAATCTAAATATTCTTCCCACGAATAGAAAACGCACTTAATGCGCACTTTAATAATGCTTTTAATTTAGTTTTAAATATTTTTAGTGGCAACTTTTGTAATTCAGTTGGCAATTTGTTAAAGAATTTTATTCCGCAATAATAGCATTTTGAGCAATGACATAATTATTGTAGTGATTTTTAACATAAATTCAAGAATATAAGCACATGGAAAGGTTAATATTTCGTGTTGAACAAATTTTCGTCTGCTATCATCTTTGTACTCAATATTTGTTAAAATAATGCTCATCTCTGTGAGCTTGTGAATAGATGAATGGCCCCAAATTAAAATACCTTATAACATGTGAGAATGGCAAAGTGACAAATATGTTGGTACTTCACATTGTTATTTAAAATTCTCAATGAAAATATTCTTTTATTTATTTCAGTTAATATTTCATCACCTTGATGATTCCGTAAGAGTTCAATATTTATATGAATTGCTAAGAATGTAACCGAGTTAGTATCATTTAAGTTAGTAACTTATTTAAGTGTAAGCATTAAATGTTCGGTTTTGTGGTATTCAATTTGAGGTCATTACCACAAATCCAAACATTATCTCTAGTTTGAGAACATGCACTAGCGAATAATGCAGTATTTAAATCATTCGATGCAGATATTAGTGTACTATCATCCGCAAACTTAACAACGTCTGCCCAAATTTTCAATACGCAAAATCGTTAACATTGATTAAGAATGGTAATGGTCCAAGCGTTGACCCTTGTGGTACACCACGATCTGCTGTCAAATTTGCAGATGTCTCACCATTAAAAGACACTATCTCCTACCAGTAAGATATGATATAGTAAGCCGACAACTACTTGGATCAAAATTATAAGCGTATAACCTCCGCAAAGCAAATAATGAGTCACGTGA